>JANHGB010040593.1:57014-84015 GCA_026283785.1 Coracopsis vasa | reverse complement strand
ACAAGTCTGAATTTGCCTGTTTTCTTCATTCAAGTTCTAGTTAGGTTTTGCATTTCTGTTTTGAGAGAGAAGTTTGGCTCATTTCAGGAAGGAATACATAGCTGCCCCATTTGGAACCAAATTATCTGCACAAGGATTGTTATTGTCCGTGTATTTAGGATCCATTAAAAGGTAAAGGTAAGCCATGGCATTATTCCTGGATCCAAGTGCTTATTTTCCAAAGATCATAGTCATTCTAGGCTGGAATTTCAACTCAGCAAATAAGATTAATTTAGTTTAAAGCCTAACTTTACTAAGGAGTGATAAGGAGTGACTCAACTTTCTGTAACTGGGCCTAACTAACTAACTAACAGAAAGGTTTACAAGCTAGGAGACGAGTGTTCTCCTTTAATCCTGAGCAGCTGATGGGAGGCTTGGTATCCCATGCCAGTGACACAATATGTGACCCATACAGCAAAAATTAGATTTTCTATTTTGCTTTGTTGGAGGAAGGGCAATGAAAAGTGAAGCAGTTGCTTTTTTTTTTTTTTTTTAAATCCACATTGAAGTTTTTCACCAAGATAGAATTTCATGTGAAATTCCTTGCCTTTTATGCTTAAGACAGAACTGAAGTTGTGCTCTTACCTGCATTTACCTGTATGAAGGGCAAATCACTTCAGCCATCAGGTTTATAGAGGATGTTGGCTGCCATCACTCCGCCATGGGGTCTGAGGGAGAATCACTTGCATGTCCTACTTTTTCTTTTTTCCAGGTACTTTATGTTTTTAAAAAAGCACTGGGCAAGGCTTGGTTTGACACTTTAGATTTAACTGGAAGTCTGTAAGTATAGTAAGAATCTTGTTCCTGAAAGCATTTTTGAGTTGGGGGAAAATAATATCTCCGGGGCTGAACACCAGGTTGTAAATGACATGTGTGTAAGAATGAGAACATACAAAGGAAGGAGAAGCCTTTAAAAAGCTGACTTACTGTTATTTCTTCTTTATTTTCAAAATGCGGACGCAGCTTGCGGTGCTCAGAAGCTCACAGAATCTGCTTTTCATGTCTTTAAAAAATACAGCAGTAGAGATTAATGTATTGGTTTGTTTTTAATGAAGTGAATCTTGGTACTGGATTTGAACATTTGCTGCAAACTCTTATTTAAATGCTTTCTTATTTATGGTGCCATGCTTGGACTGCTATACGTAGCATTATCCGACTATTAACTCTTACAGCAAGATGGATTTCAGGATTAAATACATTGTGAGCATTCCACATTCCTTTTAAGTTGCTGGAGCCCAGAAGGGTAGGAATGTTAGATTATCCAGCTGCAGCCATTTCCTCTTCAGAGACCAGTGGCACATTACAGGGGCTGTGGTGGCTGAGCAGGACAGAACTCGTCACTGGAAGCAGCAACTGGATGTGGAGCTTGAATTGCACATCCTCTACTCACCACATGGGGTAGGATGACCAAACTGTTTCACATGCAGTATGCAGAGAGATGAAATGGTGCCCTTGATTCAGCACAGTGTAAGTAAGGTCCCTGCTGCGCATATATTTATCGTCCTTTGAAGTCAGACAGATTTGAAAGTCTTGTGTTTTGTTTGCTAGGTTATGGTCAGTATGCCCGATTACTTTTCTGCATTGCCAGCTTAGAGACAGCATTATGAGCTGTTGTAATGTTCAGGTGATTATTCCACGAGTTGTTTCCGTTATGTGACTGGTCATAATTGTCTTTCTGGTGCAGAAAAATAAATGTTTCTTCTCATTGACTGCAATATGGCAAACACAGAACTCACTCATGTAAAAGTGTTGTGTAAAAGTGCAAGTGTGAGCTGCTCATCACACTTTGTGTTCTTACCTCCACTTTTGGAAACCAGTTATGAATCCAGGCCAAACCCTGTCTCTTTTATGTGTGTGGGGGCTGACATTAGTGGGACCTGAATTTCTCTCCGCTCTCAATCAAGTTATTGTTTTGAACCTTTATGCTTGAAACTGGAGAGTCTTGTGAGACTGATACTGGCTTTGAGCCAACACTGATCTTTTAGTCAAGCAAAGAAGAGTCATGTTTTTAGATCCAAAGTTTAAACATTTCTTTCCTTCTGTCACACCTATTTCCATTGAAGAGTGTTAGTTGCATGAAGAGTTTCTGCCATTTAAAGTCAGCTGATCCTTAGAATAACTCATCTTCTGTACACTCCTCTCCAGCTTCTTTTAAAGCGTGTTCTTGGGTGAATAAGTGTATGGAAACAAACTCCTAACTGGGTGATAATTTCCTTACCTGATCTCCCATATTCATGTATTATTCTCCTGTCTACTGCATAGTGTGCAGTGGTTTACTCCATCTTCATTTTTTCTAAGAAAAAAATGAAATTTCCCATCTTTCATTTCTCTATGCATCTAGGATGTAAGATTCAACATCTTTGTTGCCTAGAAACTTAGAACACTGATACTGATTAGTCAATGAAGTGCTTTAGTCACATCATCAAGTTTTAATTGCATCAGTGATTTGGCTGGATGGAATGACTGGCACAGTTACTCAGGTCAGTACAGCTCAGTTGCACCTGCAGGCAGGTATTTTTTTTTTTGTCACAAAGTGTAATCAGGAAAAAATACATGGTTTATCTTATTTTATTGAATTCAAATACAGCAGAAATCAGCATCAACTTAAATGTCATTGTTGAGGAAGGCTTTTGTGTTAATGGGAAAGGAAAAAGAACAGAAAGAGGGAGGACAGTAAATAATGAGTTGCTCAGTAACACAGAAATGGCAAGAAGATGTGAATTTATGTAAGGGAGAACTAGCAGAAGGAGGAGAAGGTATCAGGTCAGTCTCTTACATCAGTGGATAAATTCGGCATGTTTCAGCAAAGAAATGATACTGTGACTTTCTGGTCGGTTCTGTAGACTTGAACAGTAACATGACTGTTTCGTCTGAGATTACCTGTAAAATGGAAAGTGCAGAGTATTTGTGACAGCCCTTTAGTCTGACCACCATGGTTGGTATTTTGCAGAGATCAGAAATACTCTCAGACAGTGTGACTGATTAGCAAGAGGTGGAAATGAGAAATCATGCCTAGAGAACAAAAGGTGAGGAGAAGGAGAATGGGAATAAAGTCTAGAGGCTGAGATGGGGAAAAGAGCAGGAAGTGGAACAGCCCCGAGCAGTGGATGGGAGTCCCTCATAAAGCAGAGGGGTGGGCAAAGCCCCACCATGTCCACAGTCCTCTGGAGAATTGGCTGTGCCAAGGTGGCCAAATGGGTCTTGTTTGTCTGAGGGGAGCCCAGTGAGAGCAACCCATGGCATGGGACCCATTGTGACTTGATTGTCTGGCTGCAGCTGAAAAGGAATTTGACACCATCCAAAGGTACCAGGGAGCCTGTTGGCTGTTTTCTTCTCTAGAAATGAGATGGTATCACTTAAAGACACAGTGCTGTTGTGCTAATGTCTCTCACAGAAGAGTAGGAGAAATGCTAGAATACTGTCTTTTGGAGTAGGCTTATTGCAAGTACATTACAGACCATGACTAATGAATGCATTTGACAGCAAAGCTTTTGATTTTACAACACATTCATAACACCTTGGAGCACTTAGTACCTTGTTAACCCAATTAGCATATGCTAAAACTGCCAAAGCAATCTGAACAGCTATTAATCACATGCCAAACTGTCCAAGATCATGCTTTGTTATTACTGCAGAGGCAGCTAAGAGTAGATTGGGAAAGAAGCATCTTTAAATGTCTAAATGCACAGACAAGTGATTACTGTAAAGCCAAAGAATACTAAATCAGAAACTGATACAATAAAGCAAACCATCATACCATAGACTGTCTTGCCTCCTAGGCGGTAGAAGAGCCATAGTAGTGTGGGAGTGGAAGTACCTTATCCTGAAGCTGTAAGAGCCCTACATGATTTGTGCTGAGCAATCACTGATAGTACTGTTCCATCCTGAGGGCTGTGCAGGTTGTTTCTAGCATGTTGCAGAAAAAGGAAGCATTAGCGAAACATGACTGCAGTGTGCAAGCAAACAGACGTGGACTTTAGTACTTGTATTGAGCAACTTCAGATTGTAGCCATGGTGAGTCATTTTCAGTCTCTAGGGTTCAGGGGTAACACTGAAGTACAGTTCAGCTGTCAGCCACAGGTGATCCTTGACCTCTGTTGCAAGACGGCTTTTAAAGGTATTAGTGTGATGGGACCATTTGCTCCTGTCTAGAAGGAATGGGACAAGGGATCTGTGTCACAAATATGCTGTATTAGCATGTCCATTAGGGAGTTCTTTCCAGTTTCTGTTCCAGTTCCCTTAGCAGAGTCTCATCTGCTAGAAGAGTTGTCTCACCTGCAGTAGTCAGAACTGCTGTGGTTTCTAGTGACATACTAATGGGTGTCTGTGTTCCTGCATGAGATATAAATAATACAAAGAATCCTGAGAAACCTTCAGAAATTGCATTTGACCTAAAAAATGAAAAGCAACAAGAGGATTCGTAAGTGTCAAATCATTCTGTTTCGTCTGTGAACTGGTGAAGAGATTGCTGTTCTCAAAATCTGCTATGTCTCATTTTTAGTTACTATAACTGGATTGCAAACCTGGTATGTATAATGGAATAACAATGAAACTACAAATAAAGAGCATGAGTTAACGATGGATTAAATCCAGCTCATGTAAGCAATGCCAGTTAGCACCTGTTTATAGATAATAAAATTAAACTAGCTTGGTATTTTTTAATGAGGTTATAATTCAGCTAATAGAGGAAATAGTGTCTCAGTGATAGACTTTTGTGGGCAGTTGATTTGGACCACATGATGTTTTTACTAACAAAGCAGAACAATAGAAAATAAACATGGCAAGTATTAAATGGATCAAAACCTGGCTAGTTGACAGATATAGATAAAAATAGAATTATTATAGGGCAGGCAGGTTTGTAGAGAAATCCTGAAGGGATTTGTCCTTACCCATGTGATAGGAGAAAGTTTAAACTTAATTTTCTAAGGAAATCAGGTTTTCTTTCATGGTTTCCACATCTGTTTGTGCTTTGCTCTCTAATAACTTTTGTACCCATTGGAGAAATTTCCAGCAAATTGACAGAAGCTTCTGATCTCAAAAATAATCTCTATGGAGATCAGCATAAAGGTAGGAAGAGAGACCCCGAAGCTGATCTAATTAGGAGAGATGCAGTATGAGCACATGTATTTATGGACACACACATTACTAGAGAATCCGCATGGCATAGATGCTTGACCCTCAAGAAGAGCTGAGAGACTGACCACACAGCCCAGATCTGTGGGGAGCTGGCCTACACTGGTTCTGCTCCATGCGGACTACTATTTATCTGTGAGAAGCTGGAAAAGATGAAAATGTGCCAGTAATGCCTGCAGCTGGGTGAGCGGTCAGGAGCAAAATGAACAGCCTGCTGATCCAAATAGCTTGGTAAGCTTGGTGTAGGCAAACCGGACTAGCCCTAATACATGAAGATCTTATAGAGGGAAGAATATCAGCCACTCTGTTAAGCACAGGGGGTAACAATGGGAGACTTGTGATTTTACAAAGCTGTGGTGGTGTTTGCCATGCTAGAAATGTGCTAATCCAAGCTACATGTTTCTTGCAAAAAAAAAAACCACAAAAAAACATTAGTTCAAATGCAAGCCTGTACTCTTATCTCATGAAAAGATGACTGACACTATCCCTGTTTCATAGACACAGAAGGGAAATAAGAGAGTGAAGGGGTCCAAGGTAAACACAGGACAAGAAACAGAGCTGGAGTTAAAACCAAGAACATCTATGTCCCAAGCAGTGGCCTTCTCTTAGGTTATTTTAGCTTCCATATCTGTATATTCGCACCTCTAAGCAGCAAAACAAACCATGTGAGCATAAAACAAAGCACCTTCCTTATATGAAAGTTCGTAACAGTTTTGGGGCACTCAGCACTCTTGAGACGCAATTATGCGCTGCTCTGTTGCTAACTCTTTAATATTTTAATCATTTTGAGAACACATCTTTAACAGCATATGCAAGAGCAACAGGATAACAATAACAATAAAGTTGTGTTGTGTTCTTGATATAAACTTTTTGGTTTGGGGTTTACAATTTATGTGCTCTGGAACTGGATTATTGCCTTATAAAACAATGCAGCAGCCTTTTCTCATTTAGTTAGCCATCCATTTTTATTAGGGTACTCTATAGAATGCCTACAATAATATTGTAAAGGTGCAGAAGTTTCATTATTTCACAACAAGCGGCTAGTCAAGACCATTATTATTTTTACAACAGCTGGGCTTGCTATTGAAATACAGTTTTGATTATAACCTTTTTTTTCCTCCTCCCTCTTTCTCTTTACCAAAAGCAGAGATGTGCAATTGTTCCTTTTCAGACTGCTTTTCCACTGCCCCACAAACATGTCATTTTCAGTGAAATGGATGGATTATAATGGGGGGGTATAATGGGAACAGATCAGTGATAATGCATTACTGGAATACAGCCATCCCTGAGAGATCTTATAAAAATATCCAGGCTTCCTAAGCTTTAAAATCTGCAGTTTGGACAGCCTATAGCTCTACTATGGAATCTAGTTCTGATTTTTCCCCTCACAGTTCTTTGATGCTCAGTTATTGTTTGGGTTCTGCCCTCCCCGTCATGTTGCCATGACAACTCCTTGCATAAAATCCAGGGTTCAGGCAATAACAGCCGCTGCTTTGGGGCAGGCTTCAGGCTTGTAAAACTTGAAATTGCTGCTCAGAGAGATTACTGAAGATTAATGACTCTGCCCCGCACACCACGGAGCACGTTTCTGGAAATCATGGTAATTAAATAAAAAATACATGCAGGCGATGGGTTCTCTGAGTCAGGAGCGTTAACACCTGCTGGGAGTGTTGGAGTTGCTGTAACTCAATAGTAAAGCATCGGTGGGTATTATATAGTTTCTTTATGCTAAATAGCTACAGTGTTTAATTAGCTGTGGTGGGTTTCCTCTGCCTGTTCTCTGGTTGTAAATGGAGCATATTGACCTGGGCTTGCCACTGAGGCTGGAGCAGGTTGTCTTCTCCTGGGCTGGTGCTGAGTGCCATGCTCATTCAGCCTAATGGTCCCACTGATGAGACTAGTGCTGTTTCCTGCCACCAGCCTCTCATAATTTCATGGCTGCATTACTGGTCATAAGGAAGATGAATACAGAGCTGCAAAGTGCTTGAGCTGAATCATAAAACAGGACTTGTTTCATGAGCCTGTTAAGCACGTGCCCCTGATGTTAAGCATATGCTGTGCTCTACTCAATAGGAATAGAGTTAGCACTGCCTTGAGGTTAAGTGTATGTTTTTAAGTCCTGCACTAGTTTGAAGGTCTTCAAAGTTGTGAAACTCCCTGGGACAATGAATTAAATATGCTGATTATATTTGCAAAAGTGTTAGCTATTTTCATATTCAGTAATAACATCTTTAATATTACATGCCACATTAGGTGTAACCAGCTGTCACACAGCAGGATTTAAAATGATCTTAACAGAAGTCAAAGAAAGGCATTTTGTCTTCCCTAAAGGCAGTAGTACACAGTTGGTTTAGAGTTTGCCTCTCTGAAGGTGAGCAGCATTCCTCAGGGTGGGTTCCAAAATTACATCTGTTCAAGAGCAGTATGTTACAACCTTATGTTACTAAAATCAGAAGAAATGTGTACTAGGAAAAGCCTAGCTTAGGAAAAAAATCTCCTGTATTCTAAGGGGATAAAAATATTAACTGAAAACAGATGCATAAAGGCTAGGGGCATCTTTGTTCACTACTGCAGACCTTTCAAAATCTGTTTCGTATCGGGGCTGTCTGCCACATAAGAACTCTGCTTGTGCCCATCCGAGATACCAGTAAGTACGAAGAATTCACAAAAAACTCAGAAAGTGTCCACGATGCCAAGCAAAAAAGAAATATATGTCGTCTGAAAGGGAACAGTAATTAATTTTGAGATCTAAACCTGTTTTTAAGTTAGCTATTTGTGTGTTAACTTCCTAAAATCAGAAGCTTAGCCATCTGTTTCAGTTAATTGGTTAGCCTTTGGCTGAAGTTTAATCATTGTAGGAGCAAGAGGCAGGGGAATCAGTAGTCCTGAAGGGTTCTCAGGGACTAATCCCATGAGACTGAATCTAGCATCAAGCCTCAGTCCTTAAATAAAGGGTGAATTTGCATTACTGCGCAGGGTAAAATCCCTGCTGGGACCAGCATGGCAGTAAGCCTGTAGGAAAACATACTTTGTTGCTCCTTGAAGACTCTGGGTTTGTTTCCATATCCAGGACATGATCCTCTTTGAGGACTGCTAGGTTCTAGTGAGAATAGTAATGAAAATAATGACTAAATTTGGACCTGCAAATTTGCCAACCTGGTGTTCATGGCTGACCTAGTCTGGCCTTCTCCTGCTTGTGGTGGGCTGTAGGCCTGGGGTAAATTGTAATGAAAACCTAAGCAGTGTTCAGGCAGCTGGGTCAGCCTTTCCCTTTGGGGTTATTTCATGTCAATTGCTGCAGATTAGATTTGTAGTGTGTGGGTGCATGTGCACAAAAATTTAGCTTCCTCAATATTTATAGAATATAAAGCAGTCCTTCCAGTTTAAGGCGAGGATGAATGTTTCTGTCACATTAGGAAAGCAACCCTATTTTATTCTGCAGCTGCTATTTAAACATGATGAGATCTCTTTCTAATCTTAGGCAAAGTTCAAAATGAGATGTTTCAAACATCTGCAAACTATTACTGGCCATGCCTGCTAGTGGAGGTAATAAGTCATAGCCAAGAAGAGAATCAAATGTCTTAGTAGTGTTTTTGTTCATTGCTTCAAAGTTTGTCCTCTTTCAGTGTTATCTGTTCTCTTTTTTAGTGTGGTAGTCATCGTGCCTGCAAAGAAGAATGTGCTGTGGGTGAGGTGGGTGGGATCACAGTGGGATGAGGGTGACACCCTTTATTTGAAGTTAGGGGAAAAACAGCAAACACCGTGGCTTCTCTTTTCCAGAGCAGGGGAAATCTAAATCAATCACAAAAGCGCACCCTCTGTGCTATGTGCCAAAAACAAGATGGGTGGTTCTAGCAGAATATGGGCGAGAGGGCATTTCGTTTTCCTCCAGAGGGGAGATAACAGATCAACTTTCTCATTTGTCATGGAAACCTTTTGTCAACCCAGTAACAATGACGTCAAGGTGGCAGTGGCACAGTGACAGGGTTAGTTAATGTAGCACACACCTGTTGAACTGCGAGAGGGGAAGGTATGTTGGCTTTTACATTTTCCATCCCTGATTCTCAATAGCTTTGAGTGAAGGTTTAGAAAGTGTTATTCAAGTCCCAGGGCGGTTTTCCTGAGCTGTAGCAGATTCATACTGTGAGCAGGTGGTGCTGGAGCTTTCACTTGCAAGGAAATCCAGCTAAGAGGCATTAGCTCATGCAATGCCATTCTATAAACCCTCCTATTTGGGGTATTCTTTTGGAGGGTGGTGAAAGCAGACTTGTGCCTCAAAAGAAGGGCACCAAATTCCTTCAGTGCATTTGCTTTGCTTGAGATTAAAGGTTTTGCTAGTGATTACCAAAGGGACTTTTTAGAACCACTTCTGTAAAAAGGGAAAATCAAAGCTATATATTTGTTATACCACTTCTGTAGCTGTAGATATGCAGCAATAAGCTGTAGCCCATTTTGGGAATGACTATTTTCCCACCATTGTTTTACTGTTATGCTTTTGTGTTTAGTGTTGTTGACTGGCTACTTTTTATTTTTGCAAAATTACATTAGATCACCCTTTCACTTCATGCAGTGTTGCTTTTGTGACTGCCTTCCCATTTTTAGGAATTAAAAAGTGCTTTAAGAATTACTTTAAAAATAAGCTTACTTTTTTTTACAAGAAAAAATGTGTTAGCAGGGGAAGAAGTTAATTTTTGTTGGAATGTTCATGCTTACTAGCAAAATCATAGATGATGTGTTTGCAGAAGACTGAATCATTTAAATAATTGCACTGTGTCAATAGCTGATGCAGTTTCTGTTACCATGGCTAAAACATGAATTTACATTAGTTGTATTTCTTGTCTATGATTATTCATTAATTCAAATAAATTAAAGTGATCTCCTGTTACTGCTAAACAATATGCATGAAACTTAATATTTCCTATCACATAGTTTATAAAAGCAGAAGAAAAGCCTATGATGTGGATGATGATTATATTGGGTTGCAAAGTGGAATTAAGGCTGCAAAAAGAATGGCATAAAATGACATATGGTGATCAGAAAAGGAAAATGGAGTCAGCCTATGTAAATGACATTACTACATAAATACAAACCAAATGTATGTAGTGGAGCAAGTGAGTTGTAGAAATCTTTGCAAGAGAGAACTATCTGGGAATGTAATTTTCCAAATAGCCAATGAATTAAGATAACTGGACAGCTGATAATCCAGGGCATCCTAATAGGGACAGATGATGTTAAATGGCTGCCAGGTTTCAAGGAGGTAGAAAAAGTAAAATTAGGTGATAAACATTTTGTATTCCATAGTAGATGAAATTGTCCTTAATGCGAAAGAAAGAAGGTTAGCTACCTTGGTACTGTTGCCATTGTGGAGAATATGCGTAAATACTCTGGAAGTATCTATGAAGAACTATAATTCTCTTCAGCTTCAGTTTGGAAAACATTGTAAACTCCTCTACATTATTTTTAAACCCCTTACTGGTAATTTCAGACTAACAGAAAGATCTTTCATGTGATCTAAAGTCACCATAGTATAATATAATTTTATTTGGGACTTTGTGGCTGGAAGACAAGAAAAAGACCTTATAGACAGTCTTGAAATAAGACTCAAAGTTCTTACTACCACTGGTAGGGAAGCTGAGACATGGCAAAATCTGAGGTCTAGTTTAGAAGGTGTTCCTTTTCTCTTCATCATCCCGTATCCATGAGATGTGACTATGGTCTCTATAATGAAGTTGCCATGTGCTTGGTGTAACCCAGAGAAAATAAACAGAGACTGGGAAGTGGAGTTAAGTCACTTATTTCTCAGTGACCCTCATCCCTCTTTCTAGAAATAAAATAGCATCCCACCATGTAAGATACTGCAGAATCATGTGATCAAATGATTTCACTGAATACTTCAATGCTTCTTCATTTTTATGGACTGCTTCTTGTTTTGTCCTGATTGCAAGTATTCACATCAGTCCTGACTCACAAAAGAACACAATTTACAATTTAAGTCCTGTTGATTTTTACTGAGCTTGTGCATATGTGTGGGTGTTCTCCTGAATTAGACCTATAGTTTGTGCCTCTTGCATCAAATTCTTTGAATTCAGGGGGGAGCATGAAAGAGACATTTGTGAGAATAATGAAATCTCCATCTGCCCCTCTAATTTTCTTTAAAGCTTTTTGTGCCAAACTATCTCTTTAAATTCTTCAATTTGGGGATTTTTCTGAAAAGGAGAAAAACTTTGGCAAAAAAAAGCGACCCATATTTTCCTGATTTTTTTCTCAGTCACTGCCTTTTCTTTAAAGCCCTTCTAGCTAGAAAGTGGATAGAAATGTTGAATTAGTGCAACAGAATTTATTAAGGGAACATAATCTGACTGGAAAAGGAGATATTCAGCCAAAGAAGTGTCCTGTTGGATATTCAGTTTAAGTAGGTGTGATAATATGATGTTAATAGCATGCAAACACAAGGATGGCAGGCAGGCTGTGGATGTTACAAGTAATAATAAATGGAGTTTAAGGAAGTGCAGCAAAGTTTAATAATTTCTGCTTTCATTTTAGATTTCTCAGTTATGCAGTTTGAGAAATTAATTTACTCAAAATGAATTAGGTTTTTTATTGGAATTGTTCTGTTTTGTTACAACTGCTGATCAACAGTGAGGGCTGTTTGTTGACGTGGCTAGATGCCACTGCTGGTATACACCATCTTATTTTGTTCATCCCCAGGCCCCTGTTTTGTCATCTGTCCTGCCCCAGTTCTGACAAAGCCCTATACTTTTCCAGTGCCTCTATCCCTCCATGCATGGGCTCTCATTGTCCCTCATCTGCAGTTAGGATGGCACAAAATCCTTTGCTATTCCAGCTGAAACAAAGCAAGTAAGATTAATTGTCAGATCCACTGGATTCACTGTCCTTCTGCAAAAGAATTTCTTTTTATCTTTATTTTGTCTTTTTTTATCTTTATTTCCCAGTTACTAGCAAAAGAGCCAAATGTAGCTCCCCTGAGCACAGATCACTGTATTTGCCAATTAAGCATAAGATAGAGATTTCGCCTAGGATTTTCAAAAGAAACCCAAAGGAAGTAAATGCTTAATTCACATTGAACTTTACTGTCTTCAGGCTCTACCCCTTCTCTGTGACTCTGAAATCCAGCAATAGCTCTCTAATTGAGCTGCCCTGAACATGACCTCCACATGGCTTTAGAGACACATTGGATATGTGTTTGACATTACCATTGGATCTGGTAATGTCAAACATTAAGTGTACTTGGAGTTCATGCTGAAAATTTTACACTCAGCTCCCAAAATATGTTATTTATCCTGGACACTGTTGCGTTTCATGTTGTCAAATACCCTGAGGATGTCTTAAGCTTAGTTTATATCTCCCTTGTCTGCATGTGTTGTGTGTAAAAGAGAAATGCGGTTTTGGGGTACAAAAGGACACACGCATAAGTGTTGTGGATAAACAGAGGCATCTGTCTTTGGAAATTGAGGCCTCTATTAAATGAACTGAGTCTAGCAAGAAAAAAAAGGGCATATTCATTCAGGATCTTTTTACATGTAATAGTGATTGCATAGGCCAGAGTGTTTTATCTGGAAGTGTCTCCAGTAAAAAAAATTAAGCAGGAGCTGGGAATGTGCTTATCAATAGACCTTATTATTCTGCTCATCCTTTGATAAATGAACACAGAAAGTTCTTTCAGGCTTCTCTCAATCTTCTGTTTGTTTCTGCTGGACTTCATTGATCCATATTTAGCCATACCTGATAATGTGACGTGACAGCAAATGTAAATGGTAAAGTCAATGAGCATTGAAACAAAGCAAGTCAGGTTAAATATCAAACTCTTTGGATTTATATTCTTGTTTGAAATAGAATTTATTACCTCGTTAGAAACTAAACCAAAACACACACAAAAAGCGCGTGCAACCATTTTTTTGTTATAGTAGTTAAAGAAGTAAATTTTATGGGAGGAAAGTCCTCTGGGCATGCTCCAGCCAGTTCTATCAAACACAGAGGCCAAGAGTGATAAAATTCAAAACCTGCAGTTGCTGGTTCCTTTGGAAGTCACATTACAGTAGTACAAGCAATAGTCTTTCATTTTAAAAAGGAAAGCATGCGACTGCAGCCAAAGGCCTTTCAATGCTATTTTAGGTAAGCTGATCTGCGTAAAGGCCATTGTAATCTCTTGTGCTGCTCAGGTTTTAAGCGATATTTTCATTTCATAATGCCGTTTGTGTGAAAACATCTGCTTAGACGTGCTAGGCTCAGTCGGGCACCCTGTTACATCACTTGGCAAATGAGGTCACCTCAAGTAAATAGCGGTATTATGGAGAGGAGAAAGAAAGCCCCAGGATTTAACTGGTAGGACTCAAGCTGTGACCCATCGTGATGGCTGAAGATCATGCAGCAATGCTGAAAAGGATCAGTGAGTGCAGTGGACAAGGCGAGCAATAGGGAGGACTCATAAGTAATCATCTCCCTCAAGTTCCCTTTTCCGCAGGACCACACTGACAGAGGGTATGGGTATGCAACAGTTTTGCAGACTCTCCTGCTGAAGGTGGGCATTGCTTCAAGCAGAGTTTACCCATGCAGCCTATCTGCAGCAGCAATGGATGGGTTTTATATGGTGATTAATGGGAACACTGAGCAGGAGACTTACATATAACAGCCAGTAAACTGCAGGCCTTAGAGAAAGCAGCTTGGGGAAGAGAGAGACGGGTCTGTGGGGTTGCCTGGCTGCTTCCAACTGCTATCATGCTAACTGCAATCACCTAATCCAAACAGTGTCTGGAGTTCATGTTGCAGCCCAGGCCTCTTAAAGTGTGCTCTGAATTTACCAGAAACATTATCACTCTCAGCTGATGAAAAATCATGGTTAACACTGGGTGCAATAGAAATAGGTGCTAGACACCCAGGCTGTGCTGAGCCCAGCCATGTGCCCAGTGCAGTGCTGGTGCAGGGCAGTGCCCTCAACCATCACGCGCTCTTTCAGCCTGAAGCCTGCCTGGCACGCAGTGCTGTCTAACAGTCATGTCAGTAACGTGCCCTGGTTTTTCTAGTATGCCCTAAATCCCCCTGAAAATTACCACTCTGCATTATGACACCTGCAAGAGGAAAGGGAGCAGGAAAAGTGCCAGCTGGTACCAGGTCTTCCTTCCAGTGAGGAGCGTTGGAGATGAACACTACTCACTGTCATCATTACTCCCAATGAGTTTTCTGTCATCTCAAATCTGCATTTCCCTTTATGTTCTGTTAGACCAACCTACTACTGAAAATCATTAAAAGTAACATATCCAAATCCACCTTTGAGTTAATTTTGGGCCTAAGGCCCTGATTTATAGTAACGGGACCTAGGGACCTCCAATAAAAAGAAAAATAGCAGCTATTATATCTGTAAAAAGGAAATTACTTGGAAAAGGAGAGGAATGCCAAGCTGGCCTCTCCAGTAATGGCAAAGGGGAGTGAGACTTACAGGACCATATGGCTTAGACATTGTTTGAATAATCTCTCCCAATTAAGAACAAAGCCAGTTTTATATAAAACATCTGTTCTGTGAATTCAACAATTTGGGAAAAAACATCAGGGGATACTCTAAATACTTCATCGTGGTTTTGGTTTCTCTGTTCTGATTCTTAGCCATTTTGAGGAGCTAATACCCCTGAAGGAGGAGTGTTGTGGTTTCCTATGATGCTACCAAGCATCAGTGCAGGCTTTTCCATTTCTGTATGCTGGTTTCCTCGTGCACTCTACCTTCAGAGATACAGCCTTCACTGCTAAGGTCTGTGCATTTTAGAAGAGTCCAGAGTACCTGAGGCAGGTCAATGAAGATCAGCAGAAGATCTGCAATGAATGGGCATCACTGGAGCTGGGCTGGGCTGAGACATGGGAAGGCGGATCCTCCCATCAGCTCTGTCTGCTGCTCATAACAGTGCTGGGAGCTGAGCATGGCTGTCCGCTGGGGAGGGTATCTGTCTAATGTAATCAGGCTTAGGTGTATCTAAAACACAGTGGTACATAGCCACTAAATTCTGGTTGCTGCACACTTGCAGAGGTAAAGTAGAGAGCATAAGATTATCCCTTCTCTGCCTTCAAGAACTCGCTTCTTACAACAGTACCATAGCAAGATAACATAGCTTTGAAGCAATCTGCAACTGCTTGTCTTGGAAATTTTTGGTTTTTATTTGACAAAGGGAGCGAAATCTGTTGCTGGTATTGTTTGAAATCATATCACTTTTCATAACTCCATTAGAAATGTAACTGTGCAGACAGCAACATACCTGTCTACAATAATTATCCAGATTTAAAAGGAAATACAATCTGAGAATATGTGTATTGAGCAAATTTGATCCAGTGTATAAACTGAGATCTGCTTAGTTCTAAAGCACTCACAGGGTGATCTTATTGTGCTTTTCCTCTGAGTATCATTTGCTTCCTTCCCAAAAGGGCATCAGTCTGAGGTCTCTCCTCTGGTTATTTTGAGCCGTTGTTCTTCAGGTAATTGTTTTTATTTTGGTGTAATTTAAAAGCAGGGGATGGCTAACCAGGGGCCTGTAGATCCTCATCATTCCCTGATGTCGATATCAGGAAGCTGTAGCTTCTGTGATAGCAAGCAAATAGTGGGGATCATACTCATCTGGGAACACTGTCTGAGGAGGGAACAAGGCTGCGGGAAGATTTTTTGATTCTTCCCTTCTCAAAACTCTGGCCACACAGAATGCCCTGGTTAGATAAAGACAGATGTGCACATCGCCCACACTTTGCAAGGGCGCATGTGCTTGTCCTTTTTCTTTCTAAAGCTTCTGTTGGACTTGAATTCTCCTTCTTCAGTGGTGCCAGATGCAGACAGATGAGTTTCCATTTTTATTTCTGTTTAGAACTCATCCGCTGTGTAGACCTTTGACTGCGCACACTTCGTCTGTGCTGTTTGTACCTGAAGATCTTCCACAAAGTTCCTGGCCAGAATACATGATTCTGTGTACTTGCTAGCAGTGTCTTCAGAGTTAATGTTTGATGGATCATCTATTGACTGACACCCTCGACCTCCCAGGTCAAGACTGTCTGCTTTGCTCAGACTGTGCTGGACATACGAAAGAAAGGGACTAGTCAGTATTCCCTGATTTCAGTCTATTCTTGTGCTTTTATTAACCCTGGGTAAGCTTAGAACACCTTGTGGCTGTGAAAGGCAGCAGGTAGAGGTTTACCTTGGAGAGTTTCATCTGTCTGCCTTTCTCACCCTCTGCAACAGTGTCAGCAAAGGGTTTTGGAGCCAGTTTTGCTGGCTCTGTGTCACTGAGGAAACACAGATGATATCTGCTCCATTTTGTGGTTCTCCAGGGAAGGGAAAGGAATGGAATCTGAGCAGCAGCTCTCTGACACAAATGCCATGAGGAAACCTTCAATCTTACAGGATCAAAAACCGACTGATGCTCTGATTCAATTTGTTGGGTGAAACAAAACGAGTCTGGTCATCTTTATCTTCAAAAGCATTTTTTATAGTTGGGTATGCTGTTTAATTTGGGTCGACTTTAGTCTTACTTTCTGGATAAAAGGCTCCAGAAATATTCAGACAGCTCCATTCAAGCTGTTCTGCAGATGTCAGCAGATGCCGGAGTCCAAAATCCAGCAGAGCTGGGATATGGTTGTGTAGCAGGGACTCCAGCAAGAGATGCTGGATGGGAAAGGTATGTGCTACTTGAGACCATAACACCAGATTTCCTTTCCATTAGCATATTTCTATGTCCCACGTGCCATCTCTGCCTCTACTTCCTGCTGTGGAATAACTTACTTGATTTATAGAATGCTGCACATCCAGATGCCTCTCTTATCTCCTTGCTGAGAAGAGCAAAGATGGTACATTTGGGCTACAGCATGTCACCATTATCCTAGCCATGTGTCTGACTAATTGCTTAAATACAAAGAGACTTTCCAGTGAAGCTTAAGCAGTGATCCCCTCTGGTGTGTCAGACAAAATAGAAAGAGTGGGAAGCACCAATTCCATCTTAATGGAAGATGGGTAGAGGGGTCTGAGGACTAAAAAAAGCTCAGAGATGAGTCAGGTATTTACCCAATTTCTGATTCTGAACTCAGTTCAGAGCAATTCTGCTGACCATAATAGGATATTCATGGTTTACCTCATAGCTCCTGAAATACAGTCTGTCCCCATACAAACACCTCCATACTGATGCAATGAAGCATCCACCAGAATTGCCAGAGCTCTCAGCTCAGCATCCTTTAGAGCTGCAGAGGCATTAGCGGGAAGAACATGGGTGACTCAGTGTTTGCACTCCAAACAGAGCCTGTTGCAAAGTAAGAAAACTGAAGCAATTCTCTAGTACTGAAATTCCTCAAAGGCTTCTTCTGAATTTGATACCTCTCTCAAAACTCCCAGTAAAAAGAAAATCTCTATGAAATTACAGGAATTTTCAGAAAGAACTCTGCAGGGGATGAGATTTCTCATGCCTGTTCCCCAGCTGGAGTGACAGCTCCTGGATCTACTTCAGCGCAGACAAAAATCAACATCTAAGTGGTTTTATTCACTTTGTTGAATATCTTGATAAGAATGCAAATCCCATTCTTCCTCCTCCTGCCTCTCTCACCCACTTGAAATAGGCTGTTTATGGTGACTAAATGCTTCTGTCCAAAACTGGCTGTCATCCAAAACCAGATGGGCAGAAAGCCTAAGAGCAACAGAAAACTAGCAATTTATATTAGGGACACAGTGCCACACCACACAGAATGCCTTGTTTAAACTAGCAGAGCTCTGTGTCCTAATGAATATATGTAAATAAGCAGCTAGTGTGGATTTCTACAACAATGTTGGCATATTTCAAAATACTTAAATACACTGAGAAGTTCTTCTGACCCTGATAGATTCATTTTCTATTGCTGATTCTTAGACTGCAAATCATATGTTGCCTTGAGATTTGTACTGCAGAATAAACAACTTCTTACCTACCTGAAATATATTGGTTTCTACCTACATTTGTGGATGCTGTGCACTGCTGGTTCTGCTTCTGAACATGATTTTATGATTGAAAAATATAAGGAAGGGGAAATTGGAAGCAGGCTTAAGACCTTAATTATGAAAGGACTAAAACCTTAATTATGGCGCTGTGCCACAGGAGGGAAGACCAAGCACAGTGATATTTTGCATCCTTTTAGAAACAGAAAATTGAAATACCTGCTACATTTGCCAGGGCAGCTGGTATTTATTCACTTATGCTGACACAACCACACAGTATCGCTATTACCAGTTCTTTGCCTCTCAGATCTTGGGTTCATGATTTAGAACCACTGTGAAAGCCATTGTGATTTGCAGAATATACCATTTAGTTACCCATTTAAGAAGTGGCAAAGGAGTCTTTCTTCAGACACCCATCTCCCAAATCCCTGCTCACCCTGTTAGAGAGCTATTCATTCCCCCTTTCCTTTCAACTAGAGTAGATTTAGTACTACTGAAGATCTATTTAAGAGGAAAGGAAAGCCAGCCTGTGACCTGATAGGTGTTTTTCATCTGCTGTATAATGATCAATATGCCTCTGGTGTTCAGCCTTGCTTCCTCTGGCTGCTGCTTTGTGGCTGAAAACTAAACAGATGCAGCAGTGGCCATGCATGCATACTGTGATACAGGAAAGACCATCTCATCGTAATCCTGCACTAACTAGTATCTGCTGGTTCCTGGAGCTGAGCTGGCTCCTGCACTTGGAGCAGCCTGGGTGCCCATGCAGCAGGATGTGACCATGCCTGGGATCATTTTGGCTGCTTGCACTTCACCTTCCCATAGCTGACAGGCACTCGGTTGGGTGTTCCCAGAAGCAAAAGGGCTCATGTAAGTCATGACAAAACTCATGCACCAGAGTCCATGGCATAACTGACATAAACTGCTCTGATCGATGCTCAGAGGTTTGTGAGCGGTGTCCTGTGTTAGAGAGGGGAGTTTTCAATGGCTGCATGGTTGGGTCCCTGCCTGCACTGGTGGCATAGGGCAGGGCTCCGTTCTAGCTCAGATTTGATTGTTTAGAACATGTTGATGAAAACACATACACACTGAATGCACAGTGATGCTTTCTAGCCCAGAAACGCAGATGATGGGAGATGGTTTGCGGAAGGCAGGCACTGTGGAGACAGGCTGGAGATCCTGCTAGCTTCTCTCAGGACATATGGCACATTCATTCCAGACTGCTTGGGGCCTTCCTGCTTCCTCATTACATTTTGCTATTTGCTTCTGTTTCCTTTTCTTCCTGATTTGAAGGCTGTTGCTTGCTGTGTAATTCATTAGACTTGTCCCTGTGTCAGGTCTTTCAGTTATGCCTTATGCTCTGCAGAGGCATGTTGCATTGTTACTTTTATTTTTATGTCTCTCCATGATCTTCTTGTGCCATACACAGCTTAGACTGCTGTCTGGGTTTTAAATGTATCCAGTCAGTGGCTTTAATGGTGGGTTTTATCACAGGAATAATAAAAGTGAACATTACATGTTAAAACATGAAGCCATTTACCTGTGAAGTTCAACTTTAAGAGCATTCTCTATTTTCTCTCTCTTTCCAAACCAAATGCAGTATGTGTGAGAAACCAGCAGCCCATCTGTATTCCAATTTGCATGCTCCAATGTAGAGAGAAGCATAATGCACTTCTCTGAGACTGGAAAATTACTCTTTAAGAACAAATGAAGTAACTAATAGCTTGAGGGATCACTTCATAGGTGAAAGGATTTCTGTCATCAGGAATCAGATGTATTTGCATTATTTCTCAGTGGCTTACAAATTGTATGTGTATTAGTATTATATAGCTTTCTAGAGGGTTTATTTTGCTGTGGGTTAATTTGGTCAGTAAATGTTCTTTGTGGTGTGGTGATACGTAAGACACAGAAGAGGCATGGCAAATACTTGGAAGTTCTTGGGCAAAAGGAAAGAACTCCTTTTCTGTTCTTTGTGTCTGGCACCTAAAAATGATCTGTGGGCCCCCGCCTGAGCTATCTGCTTGTACCTACTACCTGCACCTGTAAAATGGAACCTGCTTAATTCCTCCTGCCAAAGAGGGGGTCGTTCCCTGAAAATGCATGATTTTAGCACTGTCTCCAACCAGCGAGTTGGAGCCTGGGGAAGCCCCAGTCCGTGTTTTCATTCCAAGGATGTCGGAGGAGCAGGTGATAGAAATTCATGTGGCTTCTAGGGGGCTGAGAGAGGTTATCTCCCTCCCTCACACATCAAAGGTAGGCTTCTAAAGCCAGTGTGTGTGTGCATCTCCCCTGCTGAGGAAGAGCTTGATCATGCTGGGTGCCAAGCAGCTCCTAGAGGTGATGATTGCTTCCAGTTCTCATTATATTAAATCACTATTTTCAATGAATCGGAGAAAACATGAGCTCGGGGATAGATGGTACCTGAGGGTCACGGAGCACACCTGCTTCCTCTGGGATAATGCTTATAGGTGTTGCCCCAATTGAAGCATCTGTTTGTACCACAGATGTTGAGTTATTTGAGAGGGGATTGACAAAGGTCTGCGATAAACCAATTTGAGGTCAGCTGCCCCTCAGCCCACAGTGAGGAGGGCAGCATTGCAGGCAGGGAGCAGGGTTCCTAGGCTGATGCTCCCTGGGAAATGCCTTGTCAGTTTAAAATCGAAAAGCTGCCTTCACTAGGCCTTTTCTCCTGGAATGTTTCAGGGCTCTTTCACCTTTCCTCCTTAAGCAGCAAAAATCAGTTATTTTTCAAAAATCAACACAAACCATCTAAAGATTTTTCTTCCTTTTCTTTTTTTCTTTTTTTTTTTTTTTTCCCCCTGATGTTCTCGAACATCCTCTGCCTATATCATTGGAGATGGTGGGTCTTGGAATCCTGTCTGAACCAGCTCCTTCAAGCCCAGACACCGCACATCATACTTAGTTAAGTACTTCGAAGGCAAGAGAGAGTTAATTCTTTATAGCAAAATTAGCTTGCTGTGTGATGGCAAACACGGACACCTAGTGGTACTCAAGTGCAGGACATGTAGATGCTTGAAATACACCTCTGGAAGAGTGGGTACAGAGGGCATTTGTTCACGTTTTCTAAAAGAACGAGGAGAATTATTTTCAGAGAAAATATATATATAGCATAATGTGGTGGATAGAAATATTACTTAGCATGGACTAGTAGTAGAAGTAGGGGAAATTCATCACATTTGGTAAGGTTTGTCAGTATATTTACCAAGAAGCAATCAGTTTTATTCTTGTGTCTTAAATATCCCATACCACAGTAAATCAAATACCATATTGGATCAGAAAGATTTCCTACTCCTCAAATCAGTCCATAGCAAAAAACCCTCAGCAAATATTATAGTAATAACTTATTCTTAGCATACATGTGAATGTTTGTATTCCAGTTATGGGGAGATTATGTCAGTGTGATGAATGGTGGGTTTGCTGATAAACTGCATAGCTAGGTGATAAACTGATCTCTTGTGCACTTTCATCAATGCACTGAGCTTTTTCTGCCAGGATTAATGCCAGCACTTTGTCTGAATGGCCTGGAACAGCTGCCGTGGTTTGTTTTGTTTGTATTTTCTGTTTATTTACAAATAATCTTTCAGAGAAATATTTCCTTCTTCTTCCCCAAATCTAGCATTTCGTCTACGGCAGAGACACAGGACAGGTGAGAACCAGTCCTTGTCCACTGACTCCTTTCTGTAATTGTAAATGTCACCCCTGTGAATGGAATTTCTTTCACCCCTGCACTGGACACACAAACCCCTATGCCACTGAGCAGGGAGGCAGGCTGCTTCCACAGGAGTGTGCATTCAGGGCTGTTCGGGCTCAGATAAGGGATTTTGTGATTGTACCAGCTCAAGAGTGAAGTCTGTAGAGATGAGAGTGCTGTCCTCAAGGTTTCCCCCATTCAAGCTGATAAATAGATCCCAGTTTCCACAGAGATACTCAGCATCTTACAAAATTTTTCCCAATTCAGTTTGATTTACAAGTTGTTCCTTTAAAAACATTTTATAATATGCTTGGGTTTAGCCTCATATCCTAAGAAAATGAGATGTATGGTATTACACTGTTTTGAAGTAGCTTATTTACTATTCTCACGGTAATAACGTTTGCATCAGTGAAATAATTTCTATCAAACTTGACAATGGAATAAGAACCTCAAAGATTCCTGCATGCTTCAGGAAAGCAGGCAGCACATACAGGAGAAATACTGAAAGGACGGTCCCTAGTGACAGGCAGACACCAGGAAATCCACATTGCAGTGGAACATTAAGAAAGATTCCTAACACAAGAAAAAACTTAGATTTGTGCTCACACCTTTTTAGACACCCAGGAATCCAACTCCGAGATCCAAAACCTGTAAAAAACTAAGCTTTGTTACCTCTGCTGCATATGCAATCACTGCTTCTGTTTTGTTCTGCTATATGCACAAGCGCTTATATATCCAGTCTCTGGTTATATAGAGGCTATGATTAAACAGAGACCAGAATTGTTCATCAAGAGTCAGAGCAGGCTGTGAGCTGAAGAAAAGCAGCAGGTTGCCAGTGCTCAGTACGGAAGTAAGACGATACATTTATTCTTAGATACAAATCCTGGAAGTCAGCACATAATCAGTCACTCTGCGTTTATATATTTACACCTCTGCTTTCCATCAGAGAGAAGCTTTTCTGATCTGCTCCTTTAGGATTCTCTAGTCTCCCAAGAGGTCCCTAAAGCAAGTTTGGGAAGATGAGAACATGTTTCTTGCCTTGCAAAAGAAAAAAATAAAGTGTAGCTGTTCCCTCACTACTGTGGTAGCATGGGGGAATGTGTCCAACTCACGCTGTAGAGAGGTGAGCTGGAATTTGTCCTGCCACGAGGGACAGCGTAGAGGCAGCCTGGGCTATTGCCAGTCTAAAAAGTCACCCCAGAAACTAAAGCAAGAAATAAAAGCAAGGGTTCTGATGGGCAGTCACAGCTAGAAAACTGACTCGCAGCTAGCATTCAGTACATTACTGGGTGGGTAGCTTTGATATCTCACTTCAGCCCAGCAGAATCAATAAGAAGTGAAGGAAACCAGGGCCACAACACGTTGAACTTTGACAAAAGAAATGATTAACTTGGCTTCTAAGGAGCACAAATCCTGTCTTTGCCAGTGTAAATATGATGCAAAGACAATTGCCTTCATCCTACCCTCCCTAACTTCTGTTCCTGTTCTTTCTCTTCCCTGTTGAACCTGGGCAGTTGTCTGGAGGGTGTGAACTAACGGTGGTGCTCCAGGACTTCACCGCAGGCCACAGCAGCGAGCTCAGCATTCAGGTGGGGCAGACGGTGGAGCTGCTGGAGAGGCCAAGCGAACGGCCAGGCTGGTGTTTGGTCCGGACCACAGAGCGGAGCCCGCCTCAGGAGGGTCTGGTCCCCAGCAGCGCTCTCTGCATTTCCCATTCCCGCAGCAGTGTGGAGATGGATTGCTTCTTCCCTTCAGGAAAAGGTAGGACCCAGTATGGCGGGTTTAAGACCGTTTTGGATTTCCCCTTTTGTATCATGTAAGTGCAAAGCTGCTTGGGCTGCTCTTGCAGTCAGCGTGGATAAAAAGCTGTTTAGTCATTAGTGAGTTTTGTTACCGGATCTGTGTGAATGGGCACAGTGCTAGCCTAACTCCATTTCCATGAATCAATGTTTGTACGTGTGCGTCTTTTGCTGTGTGGTGGTCATTATTGTCTGGAGATTCTGGATGAAAATAAGACCTTTAAACAACAAAGGGACTGTTTTCAGTGCCTAAAAATCTACAAGGAGGGAAAGTCATGTTGTATACACCCCAAATTGTGGATATGTTATTTTATGAGTGCCACAATGCACACTAGTGCATGGTATTTTAGTATATCCCTGTTGCCTGTCTTTTATTGCAAAGGAGTGCAAAGAAGCCACCAGTGAGTACTGATACACTATTGACATGTGAACTGGAGACATTGTGTGTAATGGCACAGTACAATGGGGAAAGACTCCTTTACAACTAGCAACAAAACATATCCCTGCTATTATCCTGAGAGCGTGGGCTTCACTCACAACAAATGGTGAAATACTGTTTGTCTCTTTGGTGTCTGTGGCCTATTCAGTTGATGTTCTGTTCTGAGCAGTGTGTGTCCCGCATATAGCATCCACGCAACCAGGCATAGGAAACGCTTCAGACTGATAGACCAGAACAAGTCCAGTTCAGGGAAGCCAAAGCAGGTCTCCTTTTGGTTGTGCCCTCATTTTTGGCCATGCACAACACAAGTAAGGTCTAGGGAGGAAACGCTCCAGTCATCCCACTCCCGACTTCAAGCCCCCAAAATGAACTGGCTTTTAAAATTATTTTTGCCTCTGTATTAAGGGAAATAGAATTCAATCTATTCTTGTTTGAGCAAGTTAAGCTTGGTGGTTTTCTTTGTTTTGAGAAAAAGCACTGAAACTGGGCTGTAGTCCATCCTTGCTCCTTGCCTGCACTCCCACTGTGGAGGCTGGGAGTGGGGCTCATCCCCAGGACAGAGCAGTGTGGTAGGGCCAGGGTCTTCAGAGTTTCCCTTAGAGAGCCATCTGATTTAAACCTTGGGGAGCAGAACTCAGCTTTTGCTCTTGGATTTGACCTTCTCAGCAGGCCTCACTCGGTTAGGTGCTTCCCTTTGCCCTGTTTTGCAAGAGGGAGGAGACGAAGTCAGTGCTGGCCATCAGCTCTGTCTGTGGTGCAAACTCCAAACTCATCATGGACTTCTTAGACCCACTGCTGTGTCTCCTTCCTGCTGCATGCCAGAGCCCTGCCCTGCTTCTGCTGCCACAGGAGCCTGTCCTGGTCCTCAGCTGTCTTTTGAGAAGCACTGCATTTGCTTACATGCAAATTAAATCTGTGAATAAACAGAAGGGTTGGGTAAAACTGAAAATCAGCCTGCTCTGCGTAGCAGTAGTCACTGCCTGGCATGACTCACAGGAAGCCAGAGACGTGTCTGCTGGGTGCATGGTCCAGCAGTCGGGCCTGTGTCCTCTGCTGAAGGACGCTGTGAGACACCACTCAAACTTCATTTCAGTGTGCTAGGCTGTAGAGCTTTTCCTCAACTGAAATAAAACTGGAAATTACAGGAGTAGGCTGTGGAAAGGGATGCAGGAAATACTGAGGAGGATGGAGACAGTGCTGCAAGGGTGCAGACTGGTAAGAGACATGGGGACTCTGCTTCTGGCACAATTGCATGAGTGTCAGGGCACAACTGCACCACAGGCATGGTGTGACAGCCACAGTGCCAGGCTGTGGCTGGTGGACCACAGCTGACTGATGCCTGGAAGTCACAAGGCTGTGTCGGCACAGCACTGCGTCTGCGCTAGCACACTGTGCCTGCCTGTGGGGCAGGTTATCTCATATAACACGCAATGACTACTTCCAGGTCGGAGCTGGCTCTTGTCCCATCATCTCCAAGCAGGTGCAGAGTCAGCCTGGGGCTGGCTGGCTCCAGCCATGTATTCATGTTACTTCCTTACATCTCCTTCCCACCCAGCCTCAGTTTTCTCCGTGCACATACCAAAGCTGTATCAGGGAGCCTCAGTATTAATGGGATCTCCAGAAGCGCTGCTAGAAATAATAAAAATAACCACCCAATCCACAGTTTTGGCCAGACTACAGCAAATAGGTTCTGTGTCTAATCAGTTCTCCCTCTATTAGGAAAACAGGAAATTGTTTAAACTGAATGAACAGATGCTGGGAAAAAAGAAAGAGTGGTAAGTTTAAAGGGTAAAATGCAGTAGCCATTGGAAGAGCTATCATGAGATGCTGGAAGGATTAGCATAATAAATGGCTTCCGACTATTGATATTTGTGTCCTTTAATACTTTCAGTAGCCTTAGGCATGTGTTGGACTTAGAATTCCACCCTTGAAAAATTTCTGGCCTTTCTCTACAACCCAAAACAAAGGCTGGCTCATCTTATATCGACATTAAATGGTGTCCCCTGTCTGTTTCAAGTATACATACACAGTTGCAGAAAAGCAGGTTAATTTTACTTGCAGTTACCAAGAGACATAATTCTTTGCTTTTACAAGCACTATAATTCCTAAAACAGAAAGTATTTATTCACAAAACTTAACAATTCTAGCAGTAGAGTTTGCCATCTATGATAGAAACATGCAGAGGTTTTGACAAGTATTAAAACATAGTTACATCTGCTCAGTGGGAAAATGCAAATCACTGTGTCCTATTATAAGTTATGGTGGACTATAAATCTAAATTATGTGGCTCACAGAAGCTATCTACCATCCTTAAAATGAAAGAATAAAGAAGCTAATGGTAGCCAACACCTGAACAGATAAAGGCTTGAAAGATTTGGTGGTATCGCCAGAACATTTTGTAGAGCCTCAGTGCAAGTCCTCATCAAACAAAAAAAAATCCTTTTTAAACAGCCTCTCTGAAAGCCACTGGAAATGCAAACCCAAACTTCACAACTGAACTTGTGCTCTGGCTCTTCCTCACTTTTTTACTCTATTCATTTGAAATTAGGTAATGAATTAACATAAAATATTGCAAAAGGGAAAATGTGGTGCGAATGTAAGAGAACAAACCTGAAAGAGAACACTTCCTACCTTTTGTAATGAAATATCTTTACAGATTTCTCTTGAGGATGAAAACAGTAAAAGTACAGAGACTTTAAGGACTGCTCTCCCAGCCTTCTGTCTGACTGCTGGCTGTGTTCCTTTGGAGGATACACATTGGATTTTTTCATGACTTGGCTACAGCTCAGAGCCCAAGTATAGTTCTGCCTGTCCTTCCTTTCATAGAATCATAGAACAGTTAGGCTTGGAAAGGACCTTAAGATCAAGTTCCAACCCCCCTGCCATGGGCAGGGACACCTCACACTAAACCATGTCACCCAAGGCTCTGTCCAACCTGG
>JANHGB010040593.1:41927-56914 GCA_026283785.1 Coracopsis vasa | reverse complement strand
GGCAGGATCACCTCCTTCGACCTGCTGGTCATGCTCCTTTTGATGCAGCCCAGGATACGGTTGGCTTTCTGGGCTACAAGCCCACACTGAAGCCGGCTTATGTTCATTTTCTCATCAACCAACACCCCCAAGTCCTTCTCAGCAGGGCTGCTCTGAATCTCTTCTCTGCCCAACCTGTAGCTGTGCCTGGAATTGCTCTGACCCAGGTGTAGGATCTTGCACTTGGGTCCTGATTGGTTTCTGATGACCTGAGAGTGTTTGCAGTTACCCTCTGAAAAAAAGTGAACAGGTTTCTGGGATTCAC
The DNA here is from genome assembly GCA_026283785.1 of Coracopsis vasa. NCBI lineage: Eukaryota > Metazoa > Chordata > Aves > Psittaciformes > Psittacidae > Coracopsis > Coracopsis vasa. The sequence continues at coordinate 56,610 of JANHGB010040593.1, read as the reverse complement.
CTTTTGCAAGTGATTTACAGATGACTGTGTAAAAGAAACTCATCTACAGTCTATGTTTCTGTACTCAAAAATTTATGGGATGAGTTTTTTTCTGAGTAGCATTCCAAGGAAGGAAAAAGAAAGACCTGTGACACTAGGAATGTAGCTCTGATTGAGCTATCCCACATGGCTGATTACAGGAAAGCTGTGGTTTTTATTCTTCTCTCTTTTACCCTATAATTGAGCTCTGAGGTATTCAGTTACAAATTTCAAAGAGAAATCCACAAGGATAGAAAGGAACTTAATGACTTAGCCAATATTCATTAAGCTCACTGCGACAAGCATATCCCTGGTGTCAGCCTGTTAGCTTTGACTGAGTGATTCCAAATTTGAATTTGGCCCACAAAACATTTAGATGAAATCTTGATCTCAAAATTCTTGTCTTATGAGCCCTCACCCAGCATTTTTCTTGTATCGTCAAAGTCACAGCGTAATTCAAAGAGTAACTGAGAGTAGTTCTTGCAGTAACTTTAAGCAACCTCCATCATTAAAGGAAAAAGAGAGTGTTTAAAAAAAATAGGGGTTTATGGCACTTGTTTTATACTGATATTATGCAAAGGGATCCTGTTCAGGGCCCCAAACCAGACCCTGCCTGCAGGATACTTGTATCTGGTACATATCTCTGGAGGAGGGGAGGAATATATTTTTTTAAGATGCTATGCAAACATCTTGCTGTGCAGGCAGATGGCCACTTAACAGCAGGGCTTTGGTGGCAGCGGTGGGTCCTTGTAACAGAGCAAACTGAGAAGCAATTGGTTCTTTTCCAACTGAAAAGAGAACATAGGTCTCACAGGGTGTATGTCAGTGGGGTGGGCATCTCGCCTGCACTTCCTAGATGGATGACATGGGCCCTGGTGGAAGAGCACCTGACTTTGGTTAGGAGGGCTGGGAGTTTTAGTGCTGCTCAGGCGATAGCCTGTACTCTCAGGGGGTTGTCTTCCTGACCCTACAGCCAGAAAGAGCCTGAGACTGGTAGGTGTGATGGCAGGCTGGGATGTGCAAGAAGGAAACAGAATAAGGATTTAACAAGTCTGGTGAGAAGAGTGACATCGATGAAAAAGAGGTCATGCAGAGAGACCTGTGGATTTGTAACCACTCCTTGTGGGAAGCAGAAGATCATTTAATGGATTAGTGTGCAAAGCTGGTGAGGCTAGTCTAGCTCTTGTTGGGGTTGGAAGTCTCTTTCCTCCAGTTCCTGATCTCAGAGGAGTCATCTGTGTAGAGAAAAGCATAATTGTTTCTTCCCACGTCTCTGTTTTTAAGAACATCTTGTATTTTAGTGGGGGAAAAGAGTCTAGGCTGCTTTTATTGTGTCCCTGTTCCTGTTGAGTATTAAATTGTGATCTGCATTGGCTCACGCACTTTCTCTGTTGTGTTTTGAACAGTCTCTGGTGTGAAACATGTTAGATGGTAATGATTCCTGATGTCCCGGGGGGAGCTGTGTGAGGACAATTCAGAAGTTTTGGTGCACTGCATTAAACCTTCAGTCGTCCTCCTAGAGGCTGAGAAATTGGTTTTGGTTTTGAAAGTCTTAATTAAGAGCAGTCGATTAAAATGTTTGTAAGGCTCTGAACTAAAGGAAACATTTCATTAGGTAACACAGTCGATTCATCTGGCACATAAACATGTCATGGGGTTTCTACCAAGCAAACAATGTTCAGGCTCCCATTGTCAATATAAATATGAAGCATTTAAATAAAAAAACAAACCCTCACCTCTGTTCCTAACACCATTCCAACAAGGGTGTTCACAGTCAAAATTTCATGGTATAGACTGCCTTTCAAGAGAGATCATGTGGACCCCTCCTACCAGCATTTAATGCCTCATGGCATCCTTGTTACAAGTTCAGGGCATGGCTTATGCAGAAAAGTCACATCAGGAAAGTTTTTGCTGTCTTCTATTCCTTTTCAACTATGATGGAGCAGCTGGAAACAGGTTGGCTAACCAGCATGATGTAACACGGCAGCTCTCTGTGGGCTGGCACGAAGGGCTGCTGGGGCCCAGCCTGGGACTACTGCTCTACCTCATTATACAAATGTGGCTCTATGGAGCCGTGAAAGGAATGGGAATAGAAAGATGAAAGAACTCAAAACCACTTTGCTATTTCAATCAGGTCACCCTTTCCCTTGTTTTTTTCTCCACTGTGTCTCCCTCCTCTCTCTCACCACATAGTGGCTCTTTGTCTTTATTTCCATGGACTTCGCAGCTTCTCCCCACTGTATTATAGAATCATAGAACTATAGAATGGTTTGGGTTGGAAGGGTCCTTAAAGATCATGTAGTTCCAGCCGCCCTGCCATGGGCAGAGACACCTTCCACTAGATCAGGTTCCTTAAGGCCCCGTCCAACCTGGCCTTGAACACTGCCAGGGATGGGGGATCAAAACTTCTCTGGGCAATGTCTGCCCCAGTGACAGAGATCTGGCGATGCCTCACTCCTGTACCTACTAGTATTTTGATCCCAGACCTCTGTGCTTTCTCCTGCTTCATTGTCACCCTGTAGAAGAACTCATACCCATAAAGTGGTGCTGTCCATACTTGCATCTCCTCATGGACTCTGCTATCTCCAAAATAATAAAAAATGAAAAAATATCTAGCAACATTTGGCAATATGGGTGATGAGATCTGATTTTGTTGTCTCTAAGAGGCAGGCCAATTCAAGCCTGAGAGGATGAGCCATACTGGTGTAGGGGTATTCATGCCACTATGACTGCAGCTGTACCAGAGATTATACCTGTTGGGTACATCAGTATATCAAGAAGACAAAACTATAGTCAAGTCCATGCACAGTCAAGCCCTAAAGGCAGTGTCAGAGCACCCCCAGAGTAACTAGATAAGCTAGGCAGCCTGACCAAGGATGGTAAATACTTGTCTTCCATGGTAAGTTGCAGCAGCTGCAGGTCATGGGACACAGATTGTATGCAGGCTGCTGGAGCCGTGTTCTGATGGCTTGTGAATACCTGTATTTCTCTGACATGGTATTTCTATTTCATTATCTTTTCTTATTTTCAGTACGGCATCACTAGATATTCCAAGCTAGTTTCAGCCATGTGGACTTGTTTAGGACATATCAGTAAAGTCAATTATACTCATTGCATCAACTGCTTTGTCATCTAATCAAAGTAAAAGGCCGCCAGTGCGCTACCTGGAACTGTATTTTTGTGGAGAAATACAATTTTGATGAATGCTTTGATAAAACAGGAAAAGCTATTTTGGGGGAAGCTGCTTTGCTTTTGTACAGTGGATTTTTATTATTTTAAACACAGGAGCCTTTGTTTAAAAGAGAGAACGCCTGCAAATTTTCTTGTTTACTTTGCCTTTGCTTCCCCTTCTGACAGGGGGTAAAACTTTATCAACCTACTCCCCTGTGAGCTTAACCCCAAATTTCACTGTATGATGTCTGTGCTGTTCTTTTCACTGAAAAAAAAAGGAAAAAAAAATGGGGGGTGGACTTAAAATGCTGTGGCCAACTGAGCTCATCAAGGATGCCAAAGGGTTCAGCACTTGGTCTGGCTTGGAAACCTGGGGGAAACTCAGCAGTAATACTGAGGGCAGGGGAAGATGGATCACAGCTCTAAAAAGGCTTTCTCTTGTGGGCTCTCTGGACCTGTTTCCTCTCTTGACTTGTCTTATTTCTGTCTGTCTGAGGTGTTGAGAGCAACACTCAGGCAGGTGTGTCAAAGCATTTTAAGATGAGGCAGAGAAGGCGAGTCAAGTCACTGAGACATAGCCATGCACTCTCCCAGCTCTTTGATGTTTCTCTGAGACTCTCAGGTCCTGCTGAAGTTTGCTTGTAAAGTCATTGTTAGAAGGCATTTGCATGCTTCCCCACAGGAAAAAAAATAATGTAACACAGAGTCACTCTCTGCATTAATCTCAGCACCTCACTTCCTCCCACAGCTTCTGTGGAAGACCAAGGTCATAAATTCTCCATGCCCTCCTGGCTTTCCAGCCCTCCTTGCTAGGGTCAGCCCTTGCTTTCCGGGACCAGGTTAAGCCCCAGATATTCAGGGCTTTGTGCAATGGGATGGGGTTGTACCCCTCAGTGCAGGTGTTGAGAAGCCCCAGAGCACCCCATTCCCTATCCTGCAGAGAAGAAAAAACCTCCCTCCTTGGCTGCAGCTCACTCACAGGCAAAGGGGAGGTCCCAGCCAGTCCCTGCTTCCAGGACCTAGATGCTTAGGTGATGGGCGGCTGGGTGGCCACAGCCCTCTCCTGGCCTCTTCTGAGAGAGGACAGTCTGAGAGCACTTCAGCTGTGCACAGCTGGACAAACAAGACTGCTCTGGTCTTTTCTCCCAGCTTGTCTTCAAAGACATGCTGGAAAAGGAGTCTTTAATTTGTATTGTTCACATATTGATGTCCCAACTGTTGGGACATCACAAAGGCCAAAGGCAGTTCTACTGAGTAAATGAATGGGTGAATGGTCTGAATGTGATGCCTGTTTCTTTTTATTAAGTGCACAGAAACCTTACAGATGCTTTCTGTTTCTTCTTCTTCTTGGAGCTGTTGTCCCCCAGTGCATTGCAGACACCAGAGCAAGCAGGTGGAGTAGAGTTCAGTTTGTAGGATGAGGTTTTAAACTAGCCCAGCAATCATAACATCTCGAAGCCTCTGTCCCACTAGTGAGAAACAAGCAGCCTGAAGGAAGGGTATAAAAATAGCTCCTTGTAAAATCTATTTCCTCTGTATTTAGCCGTGTGTCTTGAAATACATGTAGTATGGTGGGAAGGCGGGAGTTGTTCTTTAGTGCTTGGCCCATCAAGCTAACAGGAAGGTCATCCTGAAAGAGCAACGGGAGCATGTGGATAGCTTGTGTCTTGTGTTTCCTCTGGGGCCAGTCTAAATTTAGTAGCTTCACAGATGGACATCGGACTGTAATCCATCTGGGACTATGGGGGGAAGAGTAGGATCTGGGTTGTTTGCCTAGGCTTTTTTGCTGTATAACCAGTTTCAGTGAGCCACCACTCATTGTTATGTTCCTCATGGTTTTCTGCCTTGCTCACTATGCTGGACTTACTGCCTGATCATTTTCCCTGAAATGCTTAAAGTTTAAGCATGAAGGAAAAATAAACTGCTAATTCTGGGTTCATGCCTGAAATCCCTTCTAACTTAACGTCAATCTGTGGATGTACGTTTTAATAGCATCCTGACAAAGGCTGACCCTATAACTGGTACTTGCAAGAATTGCAGTAACACAAATACTTGATTTCAGCTTCCGCAAAATGTTGCCTCCTCACTCTTTCAGCTTCCAGACAGTTAAAGGGACTAATCCTATATGCAGTATTTGCATCCTGAAAGGTCTGTTCACTGCTGGGTTGGTCCTTCCGTTGCTAATCTTGAACAAATATTTTATGAGTATGTTTTCAAGCGAACTAGCTCTGCTGAAAATCCCATTTCCCTGACCAGTCTGAGCCGGAGATATGCAAACTGCAGTACAAAGCACATGTGTATTAAATAATGTATTTCAGGTAATTGAAATTATGTTTATGTATATTTGCTTCAGCACACTGCCCAGATTTGATGTATTGATCCTGACACAAGAAGCCCGATTTTCCTGTTATTTCCGCAAGAATTTTGTCAGAGCAGTTATTCCCAGGTTACGCATTTTGCAAAAGAGCCTTAACCAATGTAAACTTTACTTAGTTCAGATTAATCCCAAATTATAAAAAGTAGAGCTAATGTTATTGTCACATGATGGTCTAGAAGTCTGTAGCAGGAGATTATTTACATAAATGCCAATATACTTTTTCTATTCCTATTAACTGGTCTCACAATATATATTATCTCTTCTTACAAATGTTGCCTTTAACTCCAGAATTGTATATTTTGAAGTTCTTTTTCGGTTGGTTGTTTGGGTGGGTTTTTTAAGGCAGGGTCCATACTTGACTATATTTTCCTTAAATCTGTTTAAATAAGTCTCTCACAGTTCAGAACAGGTTAACAGAGGTTAAACCATTCTTGCTTTTGGATGTCCTGAGCATTTATTAAAAGGTGCTGTTCTACGTATGTATCACGTATTCTGCATAAATGCACTAAATAATTATTGATTCTGCAGAATTGTAGTGCAGTGAAATAAGTACTTTTTTCTTTCTAGAGTTTGCAAAATACAAATTAAATTTTCCACAATGTAAAAATAACAAGAGATAATTGTTTGCATATTGTAGGAAAGGTTGGGATGGCCTCCAGTCTCTCTAAAGGTGCGTCTCCCAACAGAAACAATAGTAATGGACTCTCCAACACTTCATGTGATAGAGCAGCCCTATCTTCTTATCTTAAGCAAGACAATTTGCAGCTCACTTGTGTTGGTGACTCCTGTTTTCATTAAGTGCACCTAAGGTTCCATATTTCTTGCCAATAACATTAAGCAGCCTGATTCCAAACAATAGTTTTTATTGCCCTTTGCTTTTGTAAACCAAAGGGATTATAAATTTAAAAGTAGCACACAGTGTTCATATTTCAAGGGCATTTTTCTATTTTCTAGATTAGGGAGGAACACTGAAATCTTTCAACTCAAGATACACTTTAAATAAGTATTTTTAGGTCTTCATACATTTCAGTTTTACTCCTTCCAGACTGCACCCAGCTCTTTATTTTCTCTGTAGATTTCACATATCTTCAGAATTTTAAGTTAATAGCTGCATTTTGCCAAGGAATATATACCCCGTTTCCTTGGAAATCTATGGGAATTGCACTTAGGTATCACAGAACAGATTCTGGCCTTAAGAGCCACATGGCATTCTTCAGAAAAACACTGAAGAATTAACTCTCCAGGACTCTTACTCATTGAAATAAAAACATTTTTCCTTCCACCGACTGCAAAAGTCAGATTAAGTTTCATGCAGTGTGAAGCACTCAGGGTGCTCTTGATGCAAAGGAGGCCATTCAAACCCATGAAAAAGCTTAGTAAAAAAAAGTTTTGTGCATGGATGGCAGGGGAAGGTAGTTCAGGCTTTACACCCAGTAGTCTTCATGGCCATTGCACATCTGTTCAGACAAATCTGCTATAGCTGTGCTATGCATACACAGTACTATTCCACAGGAGAACTGCTTTGTACATAGTCTTCACCTGGGAGCTATATACGTATATACTGCAATGTTCAATCTGCTACAGCCTTTCCTTATTTTGAAGATGTGTCTTTCTTCATGTAAAGATGCAAAAATGCACGTTCCATTCCCCGTCAGCTTGCTGATTGCCATCATAAAACTTGCCACAGGACATGCATACACAGCAGAGACAGGCCTGATCTCAGCAGCACTGGGGGCTGGCGCTTCTCTCTGCTGAGCAAAAGATAGTTGGACAGATGGAAGTGCCCATTTTGTCTCATTAAAGGGAGGCTGAACGTCTTTGAGCATCAGATACGTGTTCTGTGCCTACCCAAGCAGCCAGGATCTACCATAGCGAGTATCATCACTGAAACCAGGAGATAGTACAACAGTACAGGTGACATATATGTCATGCACCTTGAGGCTTTTGCAGTAAAATCTGAACAGCAATGACAGGAGAACCAAGGCAGATCATGGAACCCATCTGGGATAAAATGAACTTTTTTTCCACCCTAGGTTAATTTTAACCTGGATCAGTTTGCAGATCAGATTCACTGTGAGGCTGCACAAACATTTCTGTTGGCACAGGGGAAGCAGCAGGAAGGAGCAGGCACCTGGGAGAGCCAGACGGGCAACAAAGGTTTTTGGCAGGGCTGTTGGCTCTTGACAATTCAAAGTGCTCATGGAACTATCATGTAATGTGGAGCTGTTACATACCAAGAGATTGGCTGAACATAAGAATTAAAAAATACTCCATGACATCATGTACTTGTCCCTCTCACAGAAAGACAACAGGTTTTTCTGTCTGTGGGGGCTGGAAATGCCATTGTGTAGAAGTCCATCTTCTGGCAATGTCTGATGGTATCCAGCAGAAGGGGGATTTCTAGAGTACTTGGTCTAGACTAGCAATTGCTCAATGATGTTCCCAGGAGCAGCATTTCTGTACTAGACATAAGCAGAAATCCTGTCTGGCAGAGAGCTAGCATCCTAATAATGCGATTATTGCTAGTGTGTGGCACCAAAGAATGAAAGTAGGCAGAGGTGCTCCACACTGATGAAAGCAGAGGGGTTGTTTTCTAGCCACTCATTCCACTAGCTAAAAAAATAGTTTGGTTTTTCTTCAGCTGTCTGCACTCAGGCTGCCTGTTTTGTATGGCCTTGTTATTTATACCCACCGTTGAGTTTCAATAACAGCTTTACAGATTCTTTTTTGCTTGTCTTACATCTGGTATTGTAAATCAGAAAGCTTTGCCATCCTGAATATTGCCGGGTAAGAACTTCTCTGCGTTTTTACCCTAGAAAAAAAAGGGAAGTGGAAAATGCAGTTAATGCAATAGTTTTGGCCCAAATAAAGAAAAGCTTTTATAATATTGACATTGAATTTTATTTTAATTCCAGTCCAATTCCTGTAGACTGGCCAAACAGAGAAAATTTTCCCTCTAACTCACAAATGGTGTGTGCCAGTTTTGCAATTTTAGTTTTAGTTTGCCGTGATCCATAATTGTGTTGGGTACTAGGTAAGGAGTAGGTTATGAACAGAGCTTGCGCCTTCTGCAAAACATCTCAGGAAAATAGTCTGAATACTCTTCCTTTGAAACCAACCAACCAACCAAACAACAAAAAAACCACACAAAAAAAAACCCAACAAAAAACCCGCCCAAAACCACAATCAAACAAGAAAAAAACCCACCAAACACAAAAAAACAACAAAACAAACAAAAACAAACCAAACAAAAAAACCCCAACCAAAACAGGTAACAACTTACTCTAAGAGAGAAGAAATGCCATTTAAAGAGAAAATTAGCTGTGGTTTCTACCTCCTAAATAGAACAACCTCAGGCAAGTTGAGACAGGCAAGTCAGGAATACTTTTGTTATACTATTAGTCTGTAGTTGCTAAAACAACAACTTACCTTTGTCATGCACAAGTGGGTGAGGCTCCTGTTTGTCTTGGAAAGCAGACCATGATGGGCTGAGATAGATTCGTGATTTCTCCCCTGAGGCCCAACACAGTAAGACAGGAGCCAGAACATGTCCAAAAGGCAGCGCTTTAATGCTTTGTGTCTCCCATCCCTGGGTATTGCAGGAACTACCAAAGATACATCTCTGCTCTAATGGAGATGAGTGCTTCAGGAAATTAACACAAAACCTGCTTTAAAGTTTTATTTCACTTTTTTCTGCTGAAGGGTTGGGTTTTTATTCTGACCAGCTTGTTCAGGATGCGTCCACCATCCAGCATGGCTCTGCAGCTATGTACAGTACTAACATAACGTGGCACATAGCTTCACTTACTGGATCTCTCACGTTTAACTGGTTTGTGAGGTCAGGCTCTTTGTTGCAGCCTCACTTGAGTGTAACTCATCTGGTGGTACTGCTGGTCAGTCAGACAACTCCACTCTTGCTGAAGCAGTACAGCCAGTCCGGGGCAGATGAACTCACATTGAGGCCTTGGAGGATGGCAGCGGGGTAGGACTGTATGCCAGCTTCTGTTTTCTTAAGCAACTCACTGTCAGAAAATGGTTACTGCTTAGGAAGAAGCTGTATATGTAGTGGAATTAGTCCTGTGCCCAGGAAGCCAGAGGAAATAGACAATAGGAATCTGTTCTAATATATCTGAGAGGCAAAGTTAGGCTGGAGGTTGAAGGGGCACATGTGTTCCACAGGTCTGTTCTACTCCCGAGAGTGAATGAAACTCTTGCAGATTATACCTTTGTGAATATTTTGGGGGCAACTCTTAAGTTCCCTTGAGACAGACTGAACCACAGGAAAGCAAGTCTGTGTTTCTTATTCTGCAGTCTGCTCTACATCTGTCTACCTCGTGCTGTTTATGTGATGATCTTTTTAAGATACTTTTGTGGATGTCTCCAAGTAACGTGTGGGGTTTTTGGGGATTTTTTTTGTTTTGTTTTGTTTTTTTGTAGGCTCTTCCTTCTTTATAGGATGCAGAGAAATATAAAGGATGGGTTGTAAATTAGGAAAAAGAAAGGTTAGGCTAGTGTCGGTAGGGGAATTCTGATGTTTGGAGCAGATGGGCTGCGCAGCATAACGGTGAGGTCCATCTCAGCAGAGCAGACAGGTCTGGCTATAGCTTTTAAGGCTCTACAGTAGAGTTGGTGGGCCAGGATGCTGTTTGTTTCCATATACCCATCCCATGCTGACGTTTACAGCAGAGGGATCAGGAAAGACATACTCTAACATTTGCTGAACATATGCCTACATCACAGTTCAGTGTGGAGTTTGTGCTGGACTGTCTATATTTCTTCTTAATTTGTTTGTTTTAGCTAGTTGAGAATGTTCTTTTTTTACCTACCACTGTGCTGAAGTGAAGAGCCAAAAACCTCTCCTTGGAGTTGTGCTCCCTTGCGCCAGGAGGGAATATGACTCTTACTTATTTATTTCTTTTATTTTTTCATTTTATTTTTTTAATTTTCTTTTAAATTATTTTTAATTTATTTGATCTGGTTTAGTACCCAAGAAAGTTGTTGTTTTTTCCAACTGGCACGACAAGGCCCTGGCTATTTTTAAAGAATGTGGTTCATTTGATTTAATCTAATGAATGTTTAGTGCTGTTGAAAATAGCTGGAGCCAGAGCCAAGAATAATGTACTGAAATGTGCTGGTTGAGCAAGGGCTGCCTCACTCTGCCAATATGCTTTCCCCTCAATTGTTCAGATTTACCTGGTTTTGCGAGTAGCATTTGCAGGCAATACATATTGATCGAGATGCTTTTTAATACTGAATCTAAAGGCCAATAATGTCAGAGACATATTTTGCCACACTCATTTCAAGACATATCAAACAATAACAGCTCTTCTTGTTCAGTGTAGGATGTCTAATCTCTGTTTCTGACCACTTTGAAGGGAATGTGAAATGCTAATATCCTTTTATTGTGCACAGGAAAATTGAGGCATGAAATGGTGATTTTTTTCCCTAACATCACCCAGAAAGCAAGTGAGAGAATCAGTAATGGAACTAGTCAGCTAGTGGGTTTCTTAAGCTGCTCTGTAACTCTTGATTTCTCCATGAACTGACACAAGACCATAATCAGGAAACAAGTCCTGTATTTAAGTCCTTGCTCCTGGTGTTTCTCATTGACTGGTTCTTGGCACATCCATGTTTACTGTCCTGCCTGCATCTTCTGAATTGCTCTGCAGAGCTACCTAACTCTCCCTATTAACAAAGCTTAAATTTCATACATTTCTTTGCACTATCTGAATATCACAGAATCATAGAATAGTTTGGGTCGGAAGGGACCTTCAAAGGCCATCTAGTCCAACCCCCCTGCAATGAGCAGGGACATCTCCAACTAGATCAGGTTGCCCAAAGCCACATCCAGCCTGACCTTGAATGTCTCCAGGGATGGGGCAGCCACCACCTCTCTAGGCAACCTGTGCCAGTGTTTTACCACCCTAATTGTAAAAATCTTTTTCCTCACATCCAGCCTGAATCTCCCCTCTTTCAGTCTAAAACCATCACCTCTTGCCCTGTCACAACAGGCCCTGCTGAAAAATCTCTCCTCATCTTTCTCGTAGGCCCCTACTAAGAACTGAAAAGTTACAATAAGGTCTCCCCAGAGTCTCCTCCTCTCCAGGCTGAACAACCCCACTGAATATGTCTCTGCAAATCATAATGCATATTTAAATGATGTATTTAAAACTGTACAAATCTCTCCTCCTTTGCCATCCATGAGTTATTTCTGATAGATAGCTGGTTTCCTATTCCTTCCTAAGAAATGAGTAGCTAATACTTAAGCTTCATTGGATTAAAAATATAAATCAGCCATAAAACATCTTACTCTGTGATAGTAGTGCCCGTAGGGATGGATTTTCTGCAGAGATCACTTTACACCCTAAAGCACAATGTATGATTGACTTGCATAAGTAACGAACAGATGTTCCTGATGGTTATTACATTATTCATCTCTCTGTATATGTGATGGGGGAAGGAAACAGCACCTGTTACTATGGGAGAAATGTTGTTGCTGCTGTTCTGCATTAGAGACCTCCAGGGCAATCTGGGCTGGGTGTATTTCACTGCATTTGTGTTGACCCAAATGAAGCCATGCCAATTTACATCCACTAGTTATTTTATCCTGTGTTTCCCTCAGATAGGTCCCTCAGTTTATAACCTGAGAAAATTAAATAGCTGATGCAGATATGAGGAGACATTGCACTGGAGACAGGGTAAAAATTTCTGTGTTCCATCTTTAGCCTCAAATTTTGCACAAGAGGACTGGGGAAAAGTATTAGAATTTATTTCCTCTCTACAGGAAAAATAATTTCTACAGACTCTCTCAGATTTCATATGAAAGCAGGTCTTACAGCTGGGGACTTCGTAAAGTTGTATGTGAAAGCAGACAGGACTAATTTCCTCATCATCCTGACAGACCGAGATGACTTCACTTCCATCAGCTGCATTGCGCAGGGCAGCACACTTGGCCTGTGGCACAGACACATTGCTAATAGCCTTAGCTTCAGGTGCAGCAAGTCAGGACCCTAAAATTTTCTCAGCCACTCCACTGCAGATAACCGCAGTTGTGTTTGGAGTGTGGTGCCAGGAAATGTTTCCTCGAAGAATACCTGAGACTAAGGCACACGTTAGAGCAAGGGGAGGAATGTTCTCTTTGCCAGGGGACATGCAGGTTATTCATGGACCGCAGAGTCACACATTAATGCACCGTGTCCAATAATGACATAAAAAATATAATGTGAACATAGAAGGTGATGTTAAGGATCCTTGCTAGTCCCAGCAAGAGCCTTCTCATCCATCACCCAGGGCAAGTGGACTGTGCAGATTTTAACCCACCCCATGTAATCTCTGCAACACTGCTACTTCCCAAAGGTCAGACTTCCTACTTGAAGCTAAAGGTTCAATGCAGCTGGCAGCGCAGCTCCCGCAATAATGATGACAGAAGTCTTCCTCAGCCAGGGCTGAAGCTGAGCTAGACAGTGCCCCAGCGTGTCTCCTCTTCTGCTTTGTAGGAGCTGACTGATAGGACGTGATTATTAATAATATGTCTTTCAGTCTTATTTTGTGAAATATTTATTGCATGTAGAGTTTACCAGTAAGTAGGCATAGATATATGTGTTTTTAAATAATGACTTTTTAGGTGTAACCTTCACAGTATCACTAGAACTGTAGACTGGGGAGAGAAGGGAAAACGGGGAAGAAGCCTACTTCCCCCCAGAATGATGACTTCAATTCGGGTTTAATTAAGCAAACAGGTTTCAGAGCTGACATTGCGCCTTAATTCTGTTTTAAAGCTTGGCTGTAATTATAACTTCACTGTCTAAACACTGTTTTACTGAAACTTCACCCCCAAGCACTGCTTTGTTGCTGTGTGTTTGGTGTAACACACACCACATTTCCCAGATGCTCTTCCTCGGCCCGATGGCCCAGGCACTCCTTGAGTGAAATCGGCCAAGCCCCTCTCTGCTCCCAGCAACGCAGCCTGCTTCATCTCCCATGGCAGGCTTCGCGCTCCGTGATGGCGGGTTTCGCCCCCTACCATGGCAGGCTGCGATGGCAGGTCTGGCCGCTAGATGTCCCCGCTCGCCGCCCCAGCCGCCCGCTCCGCGGCCGGCGCAGCCGGGACCGGCGGCGGTAGGTCCTCGCACAGCGCGGGCTGCTGCCCCCAAGGTGGGCGCTCGCAGCGGCCAGCTCTGCCGAGAGCCGCAGGAACTTAGGAGTGAAATGCTACTTTTAGGGTGTTTCCTAGTTCACTCAATGAGGAGTCTCACAGATTTCCCTATGATGACTTTTAAAACCCACCATGAGCAGGGCTCCGGCATACTGAGCACTGCACAGGGACTGCTCAGAGCCCATGTTGGCGGTCCGAGCAGATGCCCCAAAACAGCGAAATGCCAGTGAAGAGCATGTTCATTTCACCCCTTTTTTCTGTTTGCATGAAACAGGCTGAGTTTAGGTGGGAGGCAGCCAACCCCTAGGGCAGAAGGTGGTCATGGTGTGAGGGAGGGGATCACAGAAAAGAGTGGTGCTCTATGAGCAGAAAGCAGCAGAGAGGTGAAGAGCTGCCTTCTCAAAAAAGCCCTGCTACGAGTTTCGTGAATCGCTCGGAGGCCCTAAGCTGGTGCCTTCTCACTGCCTGGCACCTGAAGAGTGCCTGCCTGGGGCAGTGGCAGAGACAAATGGTCTAGGGCAAAGGGAGAGGTGCAGAAGGGTGGGGGTGCCTTAGCTGGTTCCCAGCCCACCTCTTCCTTCCCCAGCAGCAGCTGCGGTTTCTGCTCACAGTGAAAAGTACTATCACCCTGCTGCAGGCACAAGACTGCACCCCTGAGACTTTCCCTTGCATCTCCCAGATAGGCAAAGACCCACGTCAAAGAAAGAACACACAGCAAAGTGGAAATAGAGTTAAGGTTCCCTTCTTACGCATTGAAAAGCACCTTGGTGCTCAAGGGCACTGGCAGGAAAACTTCGTGTGCTCCAGGCTTGTTATGAGGCTTTGCAGTGAGGCTGTAGTTGAAGGACAGTTCCTATAGCGCAGCCAGAAGTGAAGCAGGAAGGTTTTATTTGCTATTGGACAGAGCCTTGGGTGACATGGTTTAGTGTGAGGTGTCCCTGCCCATGGCAGGGGGTTTGGAA
>JANHGB010040593.1:0-26714 GCA_026283785.1 Coracopsis vasa | reverse complement strand
TCGCTCAAGCCAAAGTATGGGGCAGATCTGCGGTGGGACACACATACAGCGGCTGAGCAGAAGTGGGAGCCAATGGGGAGCGATGGAGGATTCCAGGGCAAGTTTTGCTATTCCATTGTGAAAAGAAATGAGCTTCCAATATAAAGGGTTTTTCAAGGAAGTTGTCCTCTATCTTTGTCTGACATGGGTACTAAAAATTTCCTCATGTTCACTTACATTCTTCTCTGGAATCTTTTTTGGAGGCAGTGCCTGAGGAGACAGTTTATCTGTTGACATTAAAAGTTGTCAGATTCATTATTTATGTTGCTATGAAGTAATGTTTTCACTTGAGGAATAGCTGTAAAGTGACTTTGTATTATCCAGATGTTGTTGCCTCCCATATTTTTGCAAATCCATGCCAGGTTTTCCAGGCAGAGTAGGCTCTGACACTAAAACCAGGATCGGCACTGTCATCTGCCTAAGCCACAAGGTTTTGTAACCCTGAGTAGTGCCAATAAAAATGTTTCACTAAGCGTGTTTTGGACATTTAATATAAAAGCACAAAATAGACCAAAGAAGCCGTTTTCGTACCTCGTTCTGCCATCTTTGCATCTGTCAAGTAGAACTTCATCCCTGAAGCCCTTGAGCAGATCCAAGATGGCTCTCCTAGCAGTGTTTCCCAAGGGAGAATATAAAGCCTCGAGAAGCTGAGAGCTGGGAACTGGAACCTACAGTCTGCATGGTGAAGGATATGCTCTTGGAAAGGGCAGGAGAGGGTGCATTTTGATGGTTTACCTAATTCCTGTTGGTTTACTGTGAAATAATGTCATAGAGGCTTTGTTTTGTTGTAGGATGGGTCTAGGTGACACCTGCTTTCCAAGATTTCCTGGTACAGAGATTCCCATTCTCTAAGCAATAATAGCTCAACTAAAGACCAAGTTAGTCTTTCACCCGCATCTGATTCAATTCCATCTTTGTCAGAAATGTTATTTTACAGGAATCACTAAATATGGAAAATGGGCTCTGTCGAGTACAGCAGAGCTGATTTATGTGCTCATTGGTCAGATTGTCATTATTGGCTTTCGTTCATGAATGGAATTATTTCTACAAAAAATATTGATTTAAATGCACATGCTAGTAGGATTACAGAGTTCCCATTCTGGCTCATCATATTTGACTTCTGTGGAAAAATCTTCTTCGCTCAGGCTGTTTTTCTGGAATAAGAAATGGAGCCATACATAAATCAAAAGATTTGCCTCACCTAAAGCAAGATCGTGCCCTGCCATGGTCACTTGTCTTCATAGCTATATTTTGTATTAACTTCTGGTTATGGAAGCATATTTCCTTCCTGTCAAATACGATCTGTGATTAATATGGGTCAAAAAAGAGAAGCCTGATATTTTCTTCTGAGTAGAAGCCTGATATTTTCTTCTGAGTTGCTCTGTAAGAAGCCTTTCCCTGTTAGAGATCTGAGTCCTGTAGATGAGTCCCCTGCTGCATGAGCCTGATCAGACAGACCTCCCCTCCCATGCATGCTCTGGGGAGCAGGGAGGTAAAAATAAAATGCCTGGTATTTGTGTTCCAGCAGTAATTCCTAGTGACTCAAATGGGAATATAACTGAGCCTCTAAAAGGGATTGGTGAGATTTTTGGTTTTCCCTTTACCCAAGGTTGCACAGAACTGTAGCCTGCCATTTTTCAAGTAAAAGAGCTGTGCTTTTATAGATGTCTGTTCATTTGAGCAACAACAACAAATATTTCATGCCTCCAGCAGTGCAAAAGCTCTGAATGTTAAAGCTCTTCAGTCTGGCTGAGTGTCTGTCACAGTCCTATTGCCAGAAGTTTCTTGGAGGTTTGCTCAGGGGTGTTTTGGAAACCGTCATTCCTTCTGTCTGAATGAGTGGTTTGGCCAGGAAGTCAATCTAGCCACACTAGTCTGCTGACCTCCCTACACCCACTTTGCTTCACCAGATACCTTTTTTTAGATACGTGCATCCTAGGACATTGGTAGCAGGACTGCTGCTCTCTGCAGCTTTGCTGAGCAATGAGGTTTCTGCAGACCCGCTGCAGTGTGAGGGCAGCCACTGCTTTGCTGGTTCTTGTGGGCAGTGGTAGCTGCCTGAGTTACCATGCATTGTGCTGCTGCATCTTTTCCACAGTGCTCTCTGGCTTTTCTTAAGCAAACTTTCTGAGCTGCTAAACCAATACAGTTTGCAAAGCACATATGTACTAGTGCTTTGCAAGAAGAACACAGTAACATGTCTTCGTCTTCCGCTTGATCCACCTGGTGTCTGGATCTCAGGCTAATATCAAGTGTCATGTTAATGTGTTTGTAGCCGTACGTGCCGCGAAAGCAGTGGAGGACACACATGCACACCTTAGGAGGTTGTCTCCAAATTCTCTCCTGGCAGATTTTTTGTGTTGCAAGTTTCTGTCTCTCATTTCATGAGCTCTGCTCTTCTTTGAGCTCTGGTCCTGCCTCTGCAGCCACGTCATGGTGACCTGCTTTATATGCAAAGGAAATCATTCTCAGCACGACTGGCAAACAGCAAGTGTGTCTTAGTCACAAACGTGCTCATATTTGCAGTTCCTTTAAAAAGAAAAGGAGAAAAAGTTATGAATACTGGGGGAAGGGAGGGCTTATTGCATAGTGCATGTTTGGCAATGGTGGGAAGCGGGACAGTGGAGTGCTTTTTACATGTATAGGGTCCTGGATAGAGCAAACTCACCCCATCTTAAGGGGCTGTTATGGTGGGTGAGGAGCTGGAAAATTTATACCAGACGTTCTCTATGCCTCCCTGCCTATCCTTTAGCTAGCAGAGACTACATTAAAATGTAAGGGCAAGATAAAGCCATGTTTCCAGTCTTGGGCTGCATGGGCCAAGCAAAGCCCGGGCTGTCCCCCAGATGCCTTAGAGTGGTCAGCCAGGACACTTCAGCAGGCAAGGAGAAAGAAGGAGACTTCATATCTGCCAGGGCTATGTAGAGCATGGCATGACTGAGGTTTTGTAATGCCTTGGTAAATATGCTTTTTCATCACCAAAGGCATGACCTTGAGTGGGAAAATACAGAGACTTATTCAAGTGAAATCATTGCATAGGGTAACATGCTTCCCTCTGGAAACCTTCGGGTTGGCTTTCATCATGGCCTGTGACTCTGGAGGCCTGATGTTTGGTCTGATGATGATTTCCTGGCTCTCGGTTAAACTTTGGACAAAATCCCTGTAAGCCAGCAAGGTGAGCTGTGGGCCAGCTCAGAACTTAGCCTGTTTCTGCCCATCTGCTGCCTTCCTAGGGAGGACAGGGACAATGACTGACCATCACTTCCCCAGGACAGGCTTGAGCAGAGTGCTGCAGTGTGAGGTGCTGTGTGTCTGTCTGTGCCCCAGCCCAGGCTATGCTGCCTGGGAAAGGGGAGGAAGGCAGCAAGGCCAGGACCTGGCCCTGCTCGTAAAACCAGGGGCATTTCCTGATGGAAAGGGAGGTTCTTGACCCTTCCATCGTGCAGTTTTGGGTTTGGCTCTGCCTCGAGCCTGCCAGGCTGAGGAAGGATTCTGTGTCTCAGTAACAAGTCCTGAGGCTGTCTCAGGCTCCATTAAACCTCCTATCAGCTCCCTTCCCTTACTAAAAGTTAAATTGGTAAGGTGCCACTGACTGGAGGTAATGTTTTGGACTGTGTTACTTCTGAGCTGTAGTAAAAACCTCTCTGTACATTAATCAACCGAGATGTGGGAAGATCAGCTTGTCCTCAGTTCTCCACAACCTCGCCCCGCGAGCCCAGTCCCAAGCAAAGGCAGCAACTCCATGATACAGCTGCTTGCCCCAATTCATCCCTGACAGTAGCAGCCTCCACAGAGTGATCGCTTCCAGCATTACTCCTTCCATGACTTTAACCCAACTCCCTTTGCACCAGTAATTCCCCATAATAATCCTCTTGCAGTGGCAGTGGGAGCACAGGTACCTGAGGGCACCCTGCTTGGTGAAGCCCCTTGGCAAGGAGCCCTCAGGCATCCCTGGTCACCTGTGGGACTTTTGGTGCTGCTGGGGGGTTGGAGGGGTGAGGGCACTTGCAAAATCAAAATGTCCATCACGAAACCTTGAATTTTGCTGATACAAGGAGTGCCGATAAACTGCTAGAGCATCACGTGGAGCCTGTGAGGGGACACTATCTAAAGCCTATCTAGTGGAAGATAAGCTGGCCACTGACAAATATTATCTTGCACTAGTTGATTTAAAACCACTTCGTGTGCATGAAGTAACGTCAACAAGAGCTAGCTAAACCCAGGCCTTTTTGAGATAAGACTGCTACTATGCCCCTTATGGAGGAATGTCAGAAAAAGCCTAGCAGCTCCACCTGGGATCCATCCGTGTCCCAGACCCTCTCACACTCGCTCCTCATGTCATCAGAAGACAAATGGTTTGGATTTTCTTCCTGTCTGGGAAATGAACTTTGACTTCCTTTAGCTTGTTACAATTATTTCCGTATGTTCTAAAAATCTGACTTTTGACCTCAGGTATGTAATAAATTATTGGTTCCACTCCTGACTGAGGCTGTCTATGGTTATAAAATATTGTAACTCTCATGATCTGCAGTTTGCAAGCTGGTGGACTGAAATCTTTGCTCAGTGCATAGCCCACAAGGCAGGCTGCAATCTCTGCTCAGTACATAGCCCGCAAGGCAAGCTGCAATCTCTGCTCAGTGCATAGCCCACAAGGCAAGCTGCAATCTCTGCTCTGTGAGCAGCAGCTCTGCCCAGTAGAGTAGGAGCTCTGCATGCAGTTAGCAGAAACTGGCTTTTAAAACAATGTACATGATGATTCTCTAGGAGAGTGGCTCTCTCTCAGCATGTGTACTAGCCCGTATCTCTGACAATATCTATTGCTGAACTGAGAATGTCTAGGTGCACCAGGCTATTTTTGTGTGTTGTAACTTAGGTTTTTATTTTCTGCAGGGGCAGGTAAAAGATTTGGAGATAGCCATCTAAGAATATTTAATAACCTCAGCTGACTGCTTTCTGATGTACAGTCTGAGATGTATCTTACAGGAGGGTGACAATTTCTGAATTCTGTTTAAAAAGAAATAAAACAATCTTAAACCTTGTGGGATTCAACATCTCGGTCCCTGATTGCGCCTGGGGATGGAGTTGCCTTGCCATGGTTTCAGAAAGGTGAAAGCAGGACACTTGTTCCTAAAGGACAACTGAGAAATCTGTGACTGTGACTTGTTTGTTTTGGTTTTAGAGACTTATTGACATTGGCACGTCTTTGGTCTGTTGCTTTTGGGGGGAGTAAGGGAGGTTGCACTCATTTTTAAGGTGCTAGTCTGAACGTATCAATAATTGGCATCAAATACAGTTTAGCAGAACCTCCTGCTTGGATATAATGGAAATCTTTTTAAATTTGAAGCCTCCCTTGTATCTCCTTCTTTGGAGTTCCTTTCAGTTTGAACAATTTGTCACTTTTGTAAGTGTTTGTTCCAGTTTCTCTGTTCTAGGAAGGTGTGAAGTCTTCGGGCAAATTGCTTTTGGGGGAAAAGGTGGTGATTTTAAGGTGCTTCAAATGACCTTAAAAAGTTAATAAGTAGTCTAACTAGCAGTCATGTCATTGGGTCTGGCAACAGCTGAGAAATATTTAAGGACTTGGAACCTGACAAAGTGTTGGTGACTGTCAAGGTTTCCTGTAATAATCTTTTTGTGCTTATTTTCTTCCTGGCAATTCATGATGAAATCTGTGGGAAGAAATGAAAAGTTCAGCACTCTGCATGAAATTCAAGCTTTCATCAAAAACTAGATAATTTTGCTGTCTGTCATCTCTCTAAGGACAGATAGTGTGGTGGGAAATGAGAAGAGTGTATAAGATTGTGAAAAATGCCTGTTGCAGGGCATATTTCTCTCTCTGGTGCACAATGAAATTTACACAATGTCCATAGGTCACAAAACCTTTCATCAAGGCAGCTTGTATTTTCGTGCTTAGGACTGCTAAGTGCTTGATGTGCGCTAGGAAATAGAGGAGGTGCTGATGTGAACTCTCACCTGCATTGTTTTCTTCCAGATGCATATTCAGTCTCTTCCAATGACAATGGGGGCAAGTCTGATTCAGTGGCCAATTTACAACCTCAGCCATCCCTCAACTCCATCCAAAGTTCTCCTGGCCCCAAACGCTCAACTAACACCCTGAAGAAGTGGTTGACCAGTCCTGTGCGCCGGCTGAACAGCGGGAAAACCGAGAGCAACATCAAGAAACAAAAGAAGGTGCGAGATGGTAGGAAGAGCTTTGACCTCGGCTCACCAAAGACTGGAGATGAAACCACTCCTCAAGGAGACAGCGCAGATGAGGTGTGTATTGGTGTTTGTTGAAGGAAAGACCATATCTCTTATAGTCTCTTCTGTGGTGTGTGAGTCATGCTTGAGTAACTGGTTAGTTCCTTTAGTGTCTAGAGAGAAGAGCGAATCATGTAAAATTGCATGGATTGAAGCTGTGTTGCAAATAGCATTGCTATCCAATGAGCAATGGAATATATAGGAACAGTATTTCAAAATCTACATATATTATTGTCATTTGACTAGATTTTTTTTAATAGCCTATTAGAAAGCTGACAAGGATAAGAATGAAGTTATTCTTGAGCAGCTGTTATCACTTTTTATGATCACTGAGGTTCATATCACCTTTATCCTACCATGGCAGTGTAATTCCTTATTGAAAGAAAACACTCAGAGAAATAGTCATGTTTCTGTTAAATCTGCTATGTATTTGTAGCCACAGTTTTTCTGCAGCCATGCCCTTTGCCAGAATAAAGAATTACAAACCAAAAATGGAGAAGATACCAACTGAAGACAAATAGAGGAGCACATTTAAAACTGTATATTGAGCTGTTCTCATTTACATAAAAAAATACTTTTCCATCACCACGCAGACAGCTGTAACTGCCTTAGCTGCTTGGGTTACCTGTAAATGGTATTTCTGTAGCTCTTAGAATGCACCAGGGTTAACCAGCAAAACCTTATGTCTTTATTGTTTCTCTTCTGTGATACTTAGCACTACCTGCAATTCTCTCCACCCAATGCAATATTGAGCCAGTATTAGTATTAACAGACTCAAAGCCTGGTGGTAAGGCTTAGATATCTAAAAGGATAAAAGGAACCTGTCACTGTTCCTAATTATATTTAACTTTTCTTCAGAAGGGCAAGAAGGGTTGGGGAGAGGATGAACCAGATGAAGAGTCTCACACACCTCTTCCTCCTCCTATGAAGATCTTTGACAATGATCCAACCCAAGATGAGATGGTAAGGCCTCCCCTGCTCTATCAATTTGCTGTTTAGATGCATTTCTTGCATAGCTGTTTCACAGTGGTTTTGCAGTGGTCTTCCAGTATCCAAGGCCTAGACTTGTGATTTTAAGAGACTCCTATGAGCAAATCATAATCTACTACCTTTCACCAACTGGATTTAGAAATAGTGCTGGATAAGCAATTTAGCCCTGGCATCTCATTTCATGATAGGTCGATCATGTCCTTGTGTTGTCTATGGTCAGAAGTTCCATTCAGGCTGGTAACGCGTGTTCTCCTCATCTGTTTTAAAATTACTGTTGGTGTTTGGCAGTTGCAGCAGGAACACTATTTGGTGGCAGGCTGGGCCTGAGGAGTAGGACAGATACTGGAGTTGGCTTGAATCCAGAAATACCACCTTTACCAAGTGTTAGATAGCTTGGACTCTCTACTCAGGCTTTGTGTGTGATTGGGGTCCAGGAACATTGCCAGTTTATGCCCCATGATAGATCCTGCATTCTGAAGTGCTTTAAAACCTGCAGATGGAAAATCCTACCGAGTGCTATCGTTTGGCATTTTCAACATGCGTGGCTGATCATCAGTGAATGTTCCATAAGCTCCGGTTAGTTCAGAAGCCCACAGAGTATCTGAAGTCCCTCTTAGGAGGCTTTGGTCTGCCCATATTTGTGCACCATGCTGGTGGTGGTAGTTCTCTGCTGTTAGCCCGGAACATTGAGTTGAAATTTGTTGTACTGATGCGCAGTGGCTTGCAGAATCCTTCAGTTGGTCTTTTGGGCTTGGGGTGAGAATCTGTGAATATCGCTGCATATTCACGTAAACAGTGGTTTGCATTCACAGGCAGTGTGGGTCCTGTCTGCATGTGTCCTCCCCCACCCTTTCCTGGTGCTGTTGTCTCCTTTGTAGAAATCCATCCTCCTGTTTCCTGCTGACATCTGTTTTTAGCACTGCCACTTCTGTATATCTATCCTCTGATTGTAATTACTGCGTGCAAAGAAGAAAGGGTAGGGGAGATAGATTAATAATTGTCAGAAAAGAAAAACAGCCCAGGATGCTCTTGGAGAGGGCTCAGGCATGAGTTTGGAAATACAAAGAGAGAGGGGTGCAAATACTTCTAGGACTCAGGGAGCAAGAGTGATGGAGGAAAGGGTTTGGGGGCTTGCTGCTAATCTGTCAGGAAATGTTATGACATTGTGGTGGCAGCAAGACCAGAAGGAAGCAGCTGGAGTTGTGGACTCCTGCCCTTTGAGTGCTATGTGTGCTGCTGTCTGTCTGACGAGGGGCAGAGGCGAAAGGCTGGGGAAGCAGAGCCGTGGTGGATCTATGCTCAGCACAATAGCAGTTGCTCCTGGCTTCTTCCTGGCGCTGTTTAGCTAAATGTTTTGGAGATAGTTTGCTTAGAAAAACAAAGTTGCTTTAGCTTGGGTCACTGTTTTTGACTTTTAACAGGCCATGTGATTTCAGTGTTTCTTAAATACATTTATGACAGCGTCAATGTTGTGGAACTAAACAGTTTTCTGCTCCAGATGTCTGAGCTTTATGGAGCGTTTCAGCATCCTGATTCTTCACCCGCTCCTAAACCAGGAGATTAAATAGAGCAAGATGAAAGCCTTTTTCTATCTCTTTTTCTTCCCCTACTCACTTTTCTTCATGGGGGAAAAAAGTTAAGGTCACAAACATGGCTTCAGAATTCCCTGGCACAGGAATACCATGTTAGCAATGTGTGAGCCTTGCTGAAGCCAAAAGCTCTTTGATGGTGTTAATTTGGGCCCAGATCTCTGCTCATGCCCTACTGCTTATAGGCATAGACTTAGGTTGGACCAGCAGCAGCGTGGGGAACTAGCAGTGATAGGTCGGAGATGGTGCAGGAGGTGGCACCTTACTCTGAGCCCATTGGCAGGACAGCAACAATCGTGCTTTGCTGCTCCGGGAGGCTCTTAGAAAGGCAAATTGGAAGATCTCTTCATATTAGAAATTCAAAATTTGCTTCCTGGGAAGCAGAAATACCATTTTTTTATGTGCCCCACAAAAGCCCAGACTCTCGTCAATCACAGAAGAGTTTTATTTAACCCAGAAAGACTTGTATGCAGCAAATGTTTCCATGCTTCCTTCAGAATCCTGCAGTTATTTGCTGTTCAGAGATATTGAGCAATTAAAGTTAAAAGAAGTGAGAGCAGCAGCTGTTTAGTGCCTCCAAAAATGGGACTCCTTTTGCTAGAATGGTTATGTTTGAGAGTTGTTGTCTGTGTATTTGTTCATTATCTCGTCAAAGTCCCTATTTTTAGTCTTTTTTTTCCTAGACACGTCTGTCTGCATTGCAGGTGAAACAGGCTGTCTGAATTTTTACATTTGTGTGAGATACCTACATTACCAGCTTAATTCCTCAATTACCAGCCTGATTACCTGTAGTTTTTGTTGCTGTAATTAGAACTGTTAATTAGATGTATTATTTGTGAAAGATGAGTTGATGAGTGGCAGGCTGTTCACGCTTCTGATCTATCACAAGGCTTGTGGTTGGGATTGGAGTCCTTTGCCTTTTTTTTCTCCTCCTGGGGCTGTGTCACTCAACATGAGCAACCTCCCCAAGGGGCCACTTGAAGAGGTGGCCAGCTGCCTACTTCCTGCCATCACATTTCCTCATCTCACTCCCCAGTACTATTTAATCTCGGTTGCACATTCGTTGGCACCTGCACAGTGGCTTCGCTGAAATAGCAGCTCTCCAGAAGATCTTTATTAAGCAGCTGAGAGATGAATAAGCTTTTAAATAATTTTAATGCAGAATTTAGCCATGCTTTAGTCTGTCAGCCTGCCAAAAGCAGGTTATCAAAGGGCTCACAGTTTTAGTCAGTGCTTGTGTTTCATTCAAAAGAAATGTATATACAGGTGCGCTAATGAATACCAATTCCCATAGCTATCGGATGAGTTTGGGTTTTCAAAGTGAGACTTCTTAGGACAAAGACCAAGGAGTGAAGAGGCCCTTACAGAGCAAAACTGTTAAACTAGAATTGAATAGTTCACACAGAGGCTGATCTTCACAGCACCATAAGGGATGCTAGGGTACCACACTGAAGAGTCTTGGTGTTTCTGGAGATGTGTAACAACCAACAGCTATTAGCTGTGTCTGCCTGGATGTGGAGACATCCAAAGACATTACATGATGCCAGGCACTGAAAATGGAACACCTGCAACCAACAGACAGGCATAGAAAAGTGAGACTGAAAATATTCTACCTACAGTCAATAGGGAAAACTAAGTATCTCCGTGGAGCGTTTCTGCCGTCCTGTGCCAGGTAGCTAAGATAGATGAGATATGTAAGGGTATTTTCTCTCCACTGATTGCAGAGCAGGGAGAGGAAAGATATGGATTTTAGATGGCTAAAGTTGCATGAATGGGAGGTGTCATCTGAGTTCACTTGGAGTTGCAATTGATCTGTGGGGAAGGAAGGGGGAATGATTTGTACCCCCCGCCTCCCTCCTCTATTGCCTGTAGCTCCATGTGTACCTTGTAATTAACTGCATTTATTAAATATATATGTATGGGGAAGGGGTAATTTCTTACATCCACAGTAAGAAGATCAATTTTCTGGAGCCTGTGAGACCGTAGATGACTTGGAAAGAGGAACCAACAGACATTAAGAGTATTGTAGCCTTTTGCAAATGAACTTCAGTTCTTTGACACTCTTCCCAGCCTTGGAATTGCTGCAGGGAGATGTGCAGCCAGAAGTGAATGGCAATTCTGTGCTTGCCTGATACGGCAACACCCCCTCACCTGACCATGCATGTGGTTCTCTAACCCTCCTGCTCCCCTGCCACATTTGTTCTCCTGTCTCAGAAGCTGCTTCATTGACTGCTGGCTTCCTCCTCCCTTCTCATCCTGCTAACTTGCTTTTCCTTTGCAACCTGGTGTCTTGCAGTCCTCTTCTTTGCTAGCTGCTCGACAGAGCTCCTCCGATGTCCCAACTGCTGCGGATCTTGTCAGTGCAATAGAAAAGTTGGTCAAAAGTAAGCTGGTAAGTTTAGTGTTGTTAAAACTGTGTGCGCAAGAGGCCTAATATGACTCTAGGGAAAGGCTTTAAAGTCTGCCTCTTGTTTCTGGTTTCCTTGCTTTCCACCTTCACCTGCTATGCTTTTATTAACCCTACATGCTCTGCTTCTCAGTAGAGTGTCTAATATTTTAAATCCTCCTGTGAGATGAAGCCTATATCTCACATTGCCATGTGGGCTCTGGACTGCATAGTCAAAACACACTTCTGGAGCGGGCTTTGCAGAACATGAGGTACTGTACTGTACTCTTTCTGGGGTCTTGTCGGTACTCAAATATTTTACACAATGGGATGTTTTGTTTGTTTTGTTTTAAAGCTTGTTCTGAGGCACAGGAGTTTTACTACCCAACATGTGAGTTTGTTTGGTATTCTGGCTTCCCTGAAAAGACTCTCTAAAGAGTAGGACTGCTTGAAGTATCACAACTCTGCTTTCATTTTACAAAAATTCCTGTGTCGCTTTTAATCTGCCTTGTCAACTCTTTCTGACAGGGAGTAGAGTAAGCAATAAGAATGCTCTGGGTTTAATGTGTTAAAAAAATTCAGTTTTGTGCACTCTTCGTGTCTGGTCCAGCGTCTGTTGCACAAGGAGTCAATCCTGTTTCTGTCTTGGCTTCTCTTAAGTTTTCCCTGAAACAGTTCAAAATGCTAATATCAAAGGTATTGTATAGATAATATATAGATTATATATAGAGAGATAATTATATAGACTATAGATAAATGCTTGCTTTGAGCAAGTTTAACTTAATTAACCAGTCAGGACTAAAGCAGGGTTATGATGAGCCTACAAAGGTTCATTTCCTTAAATATACTGGAAGGATGAAGAGAGTAAAAATGGAAGAAAGAGCCCCACACTGATCATTAAATTACTGTAACTCTTTGCACATAGCTTTACCAAGCGGATCATTTCAGAGGGTTTTGGTATTTTCTTGGTTCAAGATGTCGAGATGACATGAAGGTAGTAAGCATTCATAGAGTGCTTGGTATGGAGTAAGTGGTGAAGAAACTCTTTGAGACATGGGAAACTGAGAGGGACATTCCCAGAAAATTTACTCAAAATAGTTTTATTCCATCGAGGAGCTAACAAATTGAAACATATTTCGTTAATCCAGTTAGATGTATTTTCAGAAAATATTTTATTTTCTCTCCCCTGCATGCAGGCTGTTAGGTCACTTGCAATTACTTTCCAGGGATTTGGTGGAAACTAATTATTTTGGAATGTTAACTATGTATCCATCTGTTTCTGTTTCATGTTTTACTTTACTATTGAAAAGTCCTCATCTACTCTTTGGCAGAGAAATGCTGACCACGTGTAGCCTAGCACTGGCTCTGACTGAGACACCCAAGATATTTTCGGGTTGTTTTGAAACTGGAAGAGTTTTCTCATCCTGTGGCTATTGGAACATCTTTTTTCCACCTTCTACCAGAGGACATCTTCTCTGTTTTAATGCTTTGGGAGTGGTGTCTTACATCAACTTAAAACTAGTTTTTGTTGTATTTTGCTAAGTCCTGCAGGAAAGTTGCTGAATACTCTGCTTGGTTTTAGACTACAGTGTTGATTGCAGAACTGACTTGAAACAGAAGATAACAGTGATGCTGGAGTTCAAGGATGATGTTTATTCTATTGTTCTTTGGGGCTTTTTTAGACCCTTGAAGGAGGATCATATCGAGGAAGCTTAAAAGATGCCACTGGCTGCTTAAGTGAAGGAATGGCACCTTCAACTCCCCCACGAAACCTTGAAGAGGAACAAAAAGCCAAAGCAATGAGAGGCAGGATGTAAGTTGTCTTGCTAGCTCATCTTTCTGAAATACACACCCAAGGAGGGCACATAGCTGCACTGAAAAAATACCTTGTAGTCAGTGAATGAGCATGGAACTGGGAGTAAAACTGTGTTCTGCTTGCTTTTGCTGTCTTAACCTGTAAAAAGAATTTTAAAAAGCCCTTCCACACCCAAGAAGTTCATCATCACGCTTTAAAATGTACAGCTTTTACCCCAGATAGCAAATACCTGTTGCTGTAAAAGCCTCTGAACAGCTAGACAGGTATTACTGAGATGTTTACTTTGGTAATTACTGCATTGCCAGAGGTAAAATCAGTTCCTAAATGAGGATATGTGGTTAACCTTGCTAGCTACCCTCAAGGAAAAGAACAGAGAATCCCACTAGGATTTTTTCAATGAGGGAATATTTTTTTACCTTAGTTATTAGCAAAGGTGGGGCAGAATTCAGATGCCTTTGTAGTGGAAACACACCACTGAAGAGGAAGTTTCATTTGGGAAACCCTCACGTTCATTATAATTGGAGGGGAAAGAAATGGTGACAGCTCCTGGAAGTTTTATGGTTATTTTTTTACATTACCAGTGCACTCCCTTAAATGTAACAAAAATAGCACTTGTGCCTTCAAAACTTATCATGATCAAAGCATTTCTTAAATGTATAGTTCAGCTGAAATATATTGGAGAAACAGAATCAAGAATTATACGAAGGAGAGCTGAGGTAGCTATTTATTTTGTACTGCCTCTTACATTAACAATGGCAGATTGAAGGGAAAAGTAGTGGTCCATGCAGGTCTGACTGGAGTGTGGGAAGGTGAGAGGTGGAAGAGCAGCAGCCCATCTGGGAAAGATGCCAAGCGGGGAAGGAAACCAAATCAGGGGAGAACAAGGAGGTAGTTAAAACTAGAAGAGGAAGTAAGAGCAGTGTCGGAGGACTGTGAAAGCCATCATTTGCTCCCGCAGTTTGCTGTAGGAAGCCAGAGAAGCAATGCAATAAGGGACCAGGTCAGCTCCCAGCAACAGGCAGGGACATGGCACTCCTAGGTGTGTTTCAGAATGGGAGAAGTTTTCTACTAGTGAGCCATCAGGCTTCCTGCAGGGACCACCTCTGCGCACACCTGTCTCCTAAAAGCCTCTCAGTATTGCAAGTTCATGGGTTTCTCTGGTAGCAATTCATTAATTAGATAACTGGCAACTAACTGCATGTCGCAGTTTCAGTGCAGAGACCTTTGCCACTGTAGGCATAGATACAGTAAGGCTTTCTAGCATGCCATGCTTCTGGCAGGGGGCCTGGCAGCGTGTTATGTGTAATTAGTGGCTGCCTACATCCAGATTTCCTAAACGCCAGGATGCTTAGGAGCACCTGCTAGTGGCTTTCAGCACAAGACATCTGTCTCCCTTTTAGCTCCTTTGTGTCTGTGTTCTGTACCTCGCTGGGTTTAATTTCATAGCCATATGAGGTAGCTTAGCTCCAACTCAAGCTGTGAGCCCCCATTGCCCACAAAACAGCAGCTGAATCCTTGTGCAGTCATGGGCAGCATGCGCATGCCAGCAGTTAGCCCTGGTGTTCAGAAAGCCCAATTCCATCAGGCTTGAGTACTGCATTTCTGTGAGCAATAAGGCAGGAGTCTCATTGAATAGTGTTTTTCAGTATAAATTTAATACAGTGTTACAAAGATATCTAGATACTCTGAAGTGAGGAGGCTCTACCATTGTTCCAGTTCATGCCATTTTAAATATAGTTGTGTGTATGCCCTTGCTTCATCTTACCAGATGAGGAGATGAGTGAACTTAAAATTTTGTCATCATGCATCTTAGAAACCTTAAATTTGGGAGTACCTCTAAGGTGCTGTGTCAGGTAGGCTACAGAGAGCTCATAAAGATGGTCAAAGTTGATTTTTCTGCTGTTAGAAGAGGGGAGCTGGGGAAATACTGGTGCTGAGTTTAAGGTAAGCAGTGGATGTGCAGACCCTGGTTTCTAATAGAGGTTTGGTCTGTTCACCTGATAGACACCTGGTCACTGCACTGATGTATAATTCACACCCACCTGTCTGCATGTCTTGCAGCATTATGGACTACAGGTACCCGCTGCTTCATTTTTAGAGCAGGATTTTGCCAGGTGGACCGTTGCAGTACGTCAGACCAAAGGAGAGTCAGTGGGCAGGTGGGAGAGGTTCTCCCCATTCGTTCAGCAGCTCTCTGTGTCTGTGGGGAGTGATACAGACTGAGGTGGTTCAAGCCAGAAAGTAATCTCCCAGCATGCCTCCCCGGGCAGAGAAGACATGGCAAGCCTTTTGCAAGGGCACGGTAGGTCAGCCAGCGAGAGGGACTGTACAGCATACACTTGCTCAGGCCACATGCTGCTGCTTTGTAAAAGAGCAGCCTTTTGCCCCGCGCATGTTTACTACCCAGGCACAGAACTTGGCAGGGCACTTTGGTGAGCACATGCATCTGGCATAGCTGCTGCCAGCCCTGCCTTCTGCCAAGGGGGCTGGATTTCACTCTCAAATGAACAAGAAGCTTTTTGACCTCTTCCTGCCACGTGTCTTACAAATCTCCTCTGCTCTTTCCAAGCAAGGGACATGTTGGGAGCACAGCGGGAGGAGGATTTATCTTAGTAACCTCCCATAACCGATTCTCTCATTGCAATGCCAGTCTACTTCCCTTCTCATCCCCCCTGATATTTTCGACCAGATTTTTATCTTAGCACTGTTTGCCCTCAGCCCTGTCATTTCAGTCTGCTGAGTGGTATGAATGGGGTGATACTAGACAAGAAAGTATCCATCTATCTCGTTAGCCTTGTTACTGCTGCAGTGAACTTGAGCACAGATGGAGTTTTTCACGTGCCAAATCTATGTATTGGCGTAGTTGAGAGGCAAACTGTCTGCAGCAAGCTGTAACTTTTTGAAATTGTCCTCGAAAGAACATTATGTGATTAGTCAGTTTGACTTACAAAGGAGGAGCTTTTTTTAGCTTGCTGTTGTTTACATGCATGAGGCCTTCATTAGATGACTCTCCTACACAGGATTATTAGCTCTCAAATCAACATGAAGCATTTGACACCCACACGTAGATTACCTAGTCTGAAAGATTAAGCTCTTGGTTATGACGGGAGAGGGGACTTGTTTTCCAAGTGTTTCAGACTGCTAAATTAAAACTTAATTGCTGAAACCTGGGCAAAGCCAGAGGGACTGGGGCAAGAAATCCTCTCCTGTTTGATGCAGGATGATTCAGGACACATTTCCATCACTGTCAGGGGCGCTGC
Organism: Coracopsis vasa; assembly: GCA_026283785.1. Taxonomy (NCBI): domain Eukaryota; kingdom Metazoa; phylum Chordata; class Aves; order Psittaciformes; family Psittacidae; genus Coracopsis; species Coracopsis vasa. The sequence goes on along the minus strand of JANHGB010040593.1, from coordinate 10,376 downwards.
ATGGGGGGTGGAGGAGAGGAGAGTGGGGAGAGGTAGTTCAAAGTACAGGCAGCTGGTTGTGCTGCTGCTCTTGCAGCATCCTGGGATGTGGGGGGGTAGAGGGATAGGAGGAAAGAGTGGTTAAGAGAATTGGAACTACTCTGACCTGAAATGGGATGTTTTTGTCATTTCCATTCCACTGAGCTGTAAGTGAGAGAAGAGTGATTTGTGTTATGTGATCTGGATGACGGCAGGGTTTCATGAGACGTAATACGTAATAAAAGGAGCAAACAGTAACATCAAGGAATAGGGTCAAATATGTGTGTTTTCTGTTTTAATTTAGGTTTGTCTTAAATGAGCTGGTACAGACTGAAAAAGACTACGTCAAAGACTTGGGAACTGTGGTGGAGGTGAGCTGAAGCAAACCCTTCTGTGCAAAATGTTTTCCCACTAAAAAGCACCATGCTGACAAGTGACAACAACAAAAAGTACAGCATGAGAAACAAACTGCTTTATTTTGCACTCTGCTTCCATGGTCCCCTTCTCATGTTGACAGAAACAAGAAGAAATGCTTTTGGAAACTGTTTTTGTTTCCATCTAACAAATGTTGTATTTTAGGTTTCAACTCCAGTGTGCAAAGGTTTTTCTTGGCTACCCTGCTTGTGACAAACTCTTTCTGCCATAATGCAGCCTGGATGGCAGTAGTGGAGAATAACTTATGCTCCTACCACTTACTGTGTGCCTTTTCTTGCTGTCATGTTGAGTAACGGTAATATGTACTTTACTTGAGTTTGTACCTGGACTGAAGTCCTGTGTCTGAGTACCTTTGCAGAAAGTCCTGTGTCTGAGTACCTTTGCAGAAGCTGTGTTTGGATCTATGCTGAAGTGCAACTGTGGATTATTGTTTTGCAAAAATAAAACCAAACCCAAAACCAACCTGAGATAAAATAGTTTGGATTTGTTTTTTTTTTCTGTTGAAAAAAACAGTCTTTAAAGCTTCAACTTGTAAAGACCTGGCTGGTCCCTAGCAATCATCTGTCAGAGCCAACTCACATGCAGGGTCCAGTTTTTTTCCGAGCAGGGACTCAGAACTGGAGGCACATGATTGAAGTGGGCTTTCAGCTATGATTTTGGCATTCATTAGTCCTGGGAGAATTATCAGCCCATCTAACAGTGATTTTCAACAGCTTCCAAACTTGAAGACCACTGACAAACCTGGGCTCCAGTACTCTAAAGGCATATAAAGAAACTCCGAGGAGGTGGGACAAATCCTGTTCACATGGCTCTTTAAACTTTCTGTTTGGCTTTGTGCTCCCACAAAATACTCCTGGTGATGAATAGAAGAGCTCTGTACAGAGTTTGTCTTCTTCCTCTTCTCTTCTAGAGAAGCCAAGAGCTTGATAAGCTACTTTTGTTTAACTTTTGTTTTCTAATTGCACTTGTCACTTCAACGACATCTAGTAACAGTTAAGTATTGTAGATATACAGAATAAATCCTTTAAAGTTCCATTTTAAGCAAACTGTGTAATTTAAAGTATCTAGATGGGTTTCTGGTTTTAAATTATACAAAAGGTATTTTAAGTGTTTTCAGTTTAAAAAATCCTGACCTTAAACTTTTGCTTCCTTGAAAAGAGTGTAATTATGCTCCCCCCCCTCAGATGAACCCTTTACTAATCACTGGTCATTAATCCTAAAGGGCTTCATGAAGAGGATAGAAGAAAAAGGAGTTTCTGAGGATATGAAGGGGAAAGACAAGATTGTATTTGGCAATATTCACCAGATCTATGACTGGCACAAAGAGTAAGTTTTTTGTTTAGTTCCTTTTTAAGCACCTTTCTAGCCACTCGTCCATAAAGGATTGGGATATATGATGTCTGTATGTCTAAGCTGCTTTTAATTGAACATCAGCAGGTCATTCAGGGCTGAACTTCTAAAGGACGTTGCCTCACTTTAAATGATCTCTGTTGGTTTGTAAGTGTAGCTTAATAGCTTCACAAATCATGGCTACCTTGACTCCTGAGAACATGTTCCAATTCATGTGCTTTTAGCCACAGTTTCACAGCACACTAGATCCCAGTATAGGGCTTTGTCTACCCAACCAAAACTGGCACAACTGCATGATGCAAAGCATTGGTCCTACATGTAATCATTTCTCCCAGTGAAAAAAAATGATGGACTATAGCTTTGCACTGCCTGGCTTCATGGGAGAGTGTTTTTCATGCTGCCTCTGATCACAGATACAGCTTTATGCTGGCTGAAACACCATGCCAAGAGTGCTGGTCAGTGTGACAAAAATGTTATACACAAGAGAGTCTGCTCTGTGCCAGTGCTGTGCTGCCAACGGCTCTGCCATTCCTTGCTAGGGAGCCACAAGAGGCTCAAGGGAGATATCACTGTGGTCCATCCACAGCTCCTGAGCTACTGCTCATAAGCAGTCCCAGCATGGCTCCCAGAAAGTTGCTGAATACTCAGAAAAGCTACTGAGGCTGCCATAATTGTGTTTCTTGGGTCACAGATGTAGGTTCAGTTCATCCCACTGATGAGCAGTAGCAATGCTGGAAAGACATGGTTTATTTCCTCTGTCTTGTTGTTCTCAGCAGTATGAACATCTTCACATGTGGCTGATAGGATCATGAAGGGAGACCATACCAGTAGTATTTGGCTAGTATGGTGATAAAATGTAAATCATAGAATCATAGACTGGTTTGGGTTGGAAGCGACCTTAAAGATCATCTGGTTCCCCCCCTCCTGCCACAGACAGGGACACCTTCCACTAGACCAAGTTGCTCAAAGCCCTGTCCAGCCTGGCCTTGAATACCTTCAAGATACTTCTCACATGAAAACCCTGACATGCTTTGGCCTAGTTGATGCATTTGAGTCTGAGTTAGGAACTCTGTTCCTTACTCATACAAATAGCTTTCAAAAAGCTGCGGGAAACACAAGGCTTATTTCAAACCCTGGACCATTTTCCCTGTAACTTTAAGAACAGCAGTGTTGCTTATGGACAACATGGTTATCATTTCAACTCTGACACTCAGAAATACTCTACAGCTCCAGCTAGCTAGAATTTGAGCATGCATGTGAAGACTTGAGCAATGGACACCAGGCTGGATCTTCAGCTCTGGAGATTTCCCTTATGCAGAAAACTCAGTATCCTTCCCATCATGTGTCTCACAGGTGCTTATCTCATGGCTTGGGCCTCTACTTATGTTCTGACAAATGCCCTGTGAGCACAAAACAGAAAATGTCAGAAAAAGCTTCACCATATATCAGGTTGATACCAGCAACAGAGTGATTTCACCAGTGCCACTCATTGTTTAAGTGTGATGATAGGAGTTTTCTGTAATACATATGGAGAGATTCCCTATTTTTAGTTCTGCATATCTGGGCCAAAAAGTCTGTGTAAATGCAGATGAATTTAACATTTATGGAGGATTGAGTTATGGAAGCAGCTGTATCTGATGGTAGCAATAGGGATGTTTAGCTGGCACAGCTGTCCAATATGCATCATTTTTTGAGGTTATGGGATTTCTTGGGACCAGACCATTGAAAGCATGTCCTCTCACCAAGTCTGGCTACTGTAGCAAATCCATGGAGGCATTTGTGACAGAAATCCTGCAGTGAAAAAGGAGGATAATAATGGAAAGGGAGGTTGTCAAGATTTGCCTACCAGTTAGAAAAACCTACCAATATCTCTAAAGTTCAGTTTAGCTGCTTTTACCTCACTTTTAGGCATCGCAGTATATTCTTGGTAAGGAATGGCATTCAAGCTAGAATGAATTACATCCCCAAAGGGCAGGTCAAGATAGAGACGGTATTTATGAATTACTGTTGTGAATTACAGTATATTACTGTTAGTAATATACTGAAAAACATTGAAAACCAGAACATACCAAAACTCTACCAGCAAAAACATGTTGATTTGTTTATTCAAGAAGAAACTTCTGCATCTCTTTCACGTTGACCAGTACTCCAGATATGCTCGTGCAACTCCTAGAACTCCTGGTAAAGCTTCAGCTGAGTTTTCACAAACATTTTGGAAAAGTTTTACTTTGGGAGTTGTCAGTGAATGGAAGCAACTAGATAGTAATTGGCACTTCTTGAAAATTGAAACTACTGTAATAGTAAAGAAGAGCAGATAGCTTGCAAGGCAAGACTTCCACATTTCACAGCTCTCATCTAATGTTTTAGAAATCTCACCAGTAAGGGCTGAAGCCAAGCTTATCTTCTCATTTATTACTGAATACTCTAACTAAAATTGCACCGATATATCTGAAGGACAACTAGATTGTTGCTGGGATGACCTAAAGAAGTATCCTTAAACGTTGATTTTTTTTTTCAGCTTTTTCCTGGCTGAACTAGAAAAATGTCTTCAAGAACCTGACCGTTTAGCGCAGCTTTTTATTAAGCATGTAAGTTTTATTTTGTTACCTATCACTAGTATAATTGTCACCTAGAGTGTGATGACTTATTTCCAAAAACATCTGTTTGTGTTGCCTTGATACTTTTACATGTCTAAACTTAAGTATCCCTATAGTTACGCATCTTCAGTGAGCAGCTGGTTTGAACTAAAGCATTAATCATTGCCTTCTTGCAGACTTCTTATTTTGGGGAAAAATTGATGTGGCCACAGACATCTGCCAAAATATAGTTATGGCAGGTCCTTGCCAAATGCTGTGATTGACATGTTCATGTGATATTAGCTAGAGCACAATTCTGTAGGAAATTTCAGACCTACCAGTGTGGGGATGACATCTCTAACTGGCTACCCCCCTGGAAACCTCGCCTTGCCTAAGGTGCAGAAGTAGAGAACGGAACCAGTTATCAATTTACGTTTCCTACTTCAGCAAACTAAATCTTTGATTAAACAAAAAATAGGGAAGATCAAGCAGAAGATCATAGCAATTTTCTGCGAGCTTTTAATAGAAGAACAGACGGTAGCAAATGTCTCACCAGGCTGCTGTGCCTCTTGCTTTCATAGGAGCGGCGATTACACATGTATGTGGTATATTGCCAAAACAAGCCACGATCTGAATATATAGTAGCTGAGTATGAGGCATATTTTGAGGTAAGCATGGCTCATTATACGTTACTGCTACTTACAGCTGGGAGTCCTAGTCAAGTAGACTGTTCTGTAACCTGTGGGGTTTGTTGAAAACAAGCTGTGGAAGATTTTGATACTGCATGTGCTGCTAAAGTCTCTGCTATGGAGAAAAAATGTTATTGTTTAATCTATTTCAAATTTTCATATTGTTAATTAATAATAAATATTTAATCCAGTTCTAACTGTCTGTGGCCCTCAGAGTGCCACAGCTGCCTTGATATCTCTCCAAAGTACAACAAGACTTTTTAATCTGTAGTCTATAAACAGGGAGGAGTTAAAAGTTGTTGGAGCTGGATGGTGCCTCTCATAAATTCCCAATAACCTTGTCTGTTTCAAGAAATCTTTGGACTAGGCACATTTAGATATTAATGTGAAAGAAGTTAGTTTAACAAGGGAAAGATGTTTCGTTTCACCCAAGGGCATGAGGCTGGCTCTGCAGGACTTGTCTGTGAGCTAATCCCCACTGCAGTGGAAAGAGTGGTCTCCAGACCTTGCAGTCCTGCTCAGTCAGCTCAAAGGGGGAAGGGACCTTGTGCTTTCCAATGCCTTCCAGCTTGGTCATGACTTTTACCCAGTCCTTGCCTAAATAGGGTATGCCAGATTTTTAAATCCTCTAAAATTCCCTCTTGCAAACAAAAGATTAAGAACAGACCAACTTGCTGAGGAAATAAGTCTCTGCTAAGATATTTTATCATGTTCTCTGTCTCACTCTGTGATTGTTTGCAATTGTTTTTAATCCTTAATTTTTAGGAGGTTCAACAGGAAATAAGCCAACGGCTAACCATCAGTGACTTTCTGATCAAACCCATTCAAAGAATAACTAAATACCAGCTTCTTCTCAAGGTGAGTGGAAAGATACAGTTTGGACTAAACTATAGTCTGCATTTTGAATTAAATCCTGTTATTTTATATCAGCCTTAGTTTTAAATGAGGAGTAACTTAATCAAATTAAGAGAAAAGAGGAGTCTGCTTAAACATGGGCATACAATGACACAGTCCCATGGAAAATGTCCAGGGAGCAGGAGGGCCTCATCTGTGGGAGCAGTTTGCAATTTAGGATAATGAAAACATTTTTTTTTTCTATTGGATTTTCTTTTCTAGAAGAGTGAACTTCAAATAGGAATTTTCTTACTGTAAAGTTTCAGAGCAAACTAGGGGTTTTTTTAATTGCAGTAAAGATGTGTTAATAAAGCCTGTCTTTGGTGCTGAATGGTATGCTTTTAATAAATGCTATAGCCTCCATTTCTAAATAGCTCTCTTCAAATTAGCATAAGAAACTTATTTCCAGAATATTCTGCTGTCTGAAAACCTGAGGTGCTCACTGCAATTTTTTCCTGAGTAGTGTGACCACTCTGGCCTCTGCTGACTTATCCACAGTGCCAGTTATTCAGCATTTCTGAAAACTCGTCCCTAAGGGTCTCAAGCTAATATTTAAAATTAAGTGCGTCTGAGCCCTACCCTGTAACCTCCAGCAGTACCAGGGTAATATTAAAAATAATATAATAATATGTAAATATTATATATTTTATATATAATGTATATAATAATATAAATATCTATAATAACACAATAATATTTATATCATATTCATTATTTTTATTATTTATATTATAATAATATAATATATAAATAATATATAGAAAATAAATATATATTATAATAAAATAAATAATATTTAAAATTAAGTGTGTCTGAACCCTACCCTGTAACCTCCAGCAGTACCGGGGTGCTGAGCTGGTTTCTTCTCTATTTTGAGCTACTCTCAAGCAAGATACCATCAGCCCACGGTTTGGTAATTTCACACTAGCAAAGAGACAGCAGCATGTTCCCTTAAAAGCCAAAAGGAAAAGAAAAATCTTCAAGTGTGTGTGTGGTCTTGTGGCTTTAGACAGGGACCAAGTAAGCATTCCCAAGGGCTCATCCCAGCTTTGTCTTTTTATTATGATGTTTTCAGTAACAGTCCACACCCCTCTTCCATATCTACAAAAGTGGTTATAACGTTCAGCAACCTCTGAAGATGAATTTATTAATATTAGCAGTTCCTTCTCAGAAAATCTCATGCTGAATGTGCTTTTCCTTTTTCAACATCTTTTGTTTTCTCTTTCTGAAGTGCCTTAATGCAAACCTTTCTGTTTTCTCCAGGACTTCCTGAGGTACAGTGAAAAAGCTGGTCTGGAGTGCTCCGACATAGAGGTACATTTTCATGTCCTGGACAATAAGGCTATGTTATCTAATGGCACTTCATATGCAGGAAAGAAAACTCCAGTATTTGACAATAACTGAAGATCCTGCTGGTTTTCTAAACGTTGTATTTCTCTTAGCTTGTCAGAAGTAAAAGATGAAGGTGCAGTCCTGCACTGTAGGTGTACCATCCTCTTTTAGACACTACTGTGCATCTTCAGTGCATGAGGGCCTCATCATGAGTAACTGCTATCGTACTATTGAAGTTCATTATTTTACACTTTGCTTTTAGAAACCCTCTGATCCTCTTGTAATAACACAACATCCTTTTTCCTTAACAGAAAGCAGTTGAATTAATGTGCCTTGTACCAAAACGTTGCAATGATATGATGAACCTGGGCCGCCTCCAAGGCTTTGAGGTATGAATTTACATTCTGCTTATAATAACAACTAGGCAAGAAAAAGTATTTTATCTTTTCTATGATTGTCTCTACAATCTGACCTACACCAGGCTGTTTATCTAGTGCTTGTTCTTCTCCAGTATTGAGCTGCATCCTTTGGTGAGGTTTTGAAGGTGGGGTGATACACGTCTCACTCTAAACTCATGACAATCTATCTATTGTTTATTCAAAATGTGAGGTCTGTAAAAGCTTCAGCGAGCTTGAATTAAACTTCTTGTATCTATTGCCAGAGAAAAATAAGTGGTGACCCAGACTGCACTGAGTATTAGTAAGGTAACCTAGCATTAACATGTTAACAGCTCCCTCTGAGTTTGGCAACATCCAGGAGGGGACTTGTGAGTTATAATCCCACAGGTTACGGCTTGTGGTTTGTAACTAAGCCAGAATAGACTTTGGCAGTCTTTGTGAGATGTCTTATCTCCAAAATAAAGTCAAGTTTGTCTTATCATCTTATGCATTGTAGCATTCCTGCAAACAGGTAGGTCCTGTTTCTCTGTACCTTCTTAAGTGTTGTGTCGTTGACTACTGGCTTAGGGAGTGATGGACAGCTCATGACTAGAGGGAATCCAAGACACTACAATAACAAACTACATAATGGGAATGGTGTTTGAAATTAGGTATACAAACCAGTCTACTTGAGATCTCTTGCTTTTGGTTTTATATGCACAGTGAATAGCAATGAGAACAAAGAAAACCTGTTATTTTCAAGATTTACAAGATTGCTGCTTTGATAACTTAAAGGAAATATGTCTCACATGTATTCAGTGTTGCCTGGAAAACTTGGACTGCATGCAACATAGATCGTCTTGCAGGATCATGGTGGGTCAGAGTTTGTAATGCTGGTGCCATGTCTTCTTCTCAGGGCAAGCTGACAGCTCAAGGAAAGCTGCTGCAGCAGGACACCTTCTACGTGACAGAGCAGGATTCTGGAGTTCAATCTCGACCAAAGGAGCGTAGGGTGTTTCTCTTCGAGCAAATAGTTATCTTCAGTGAACTCCTTAGAAAAGGATCTTTAACACCAGGCTACATGTTCAAGAAAAGCATAAAGGTAAGATAGGTATAGGAAGGGAGAGGCATGTTCTGTTTGATGGTCATGTAAGTTTGCCACTTTTCTATGCTGAGATTGGTCCATCCTGTCATAGGTGGACAACAATTTGCACAAAACATTTTGCATTTACATTTCAGTGGATCAGAAGCTGTTTAAGACCATCTTCAAATAAAACATTGGGTGTCTAAATTTACTGCACGATTTTTACAAGGAAGTCAGGGCAGGTCCTCTGTCATTCATAGCTCTGAGTTAGCAAATATTACTACAAAAGCCTATAGTAGTCAAAAGAAGTATACAGTTGTTGATTTAAGCATGATCATAAAAGGTAGGAGAAGGTGTAGCATCCAAAACAGTCATCTTAGGCCAAATTGTAGGTAAATACTAAGCCTCTATGAGACATTACAGGAAATACTCTCCCATACTGGGGGAGGGCTCTTAGTACAGATGTGAATGTTGCAAGAAGACAGAACTATTTCAAAACCAAACAAAGCCGCACATAGTTCTAAAAATGCAGCCGTGAGGAATCATAAAACCAGCTAAACTATAAAGAAAGTTTTAAGAAATTAATTTTGGGTTTAAATAATCTTTCCACATTATGGGGCTGGGACTAAAAGTAAAAACTGAAAGTAACCAGGGAAAATGCTCATTTGTTTATTTAAGGGGTTTCATTCTTGTTTGACAAATGCAAAGTTAACCTCTGAAATGGTAAGTGAAGGTAAGTGAATGCTGCACTTCTGGTAGAGCAGCCTTTGTTGTGCCTGCGGAAAGAGCAAAGTCACTGGTTCATTTGAATGTCTTGATTGTTCAAAGCTGAGAAAGCAGTCTGGGAATGATTTTAACCACCAGATTGGTTAAAAAAAAGATGTGGGAGAATGAATTGTGTTTGCTCTAAATTTTAAATGGTACATTAATATGAAAGGGAAGAGAACATTATCAGGTGAAATAATGCATATTAACCGTGTATAACTAAACAAATCTATGATAAACAGCATATTTACTGAAATGAGGACATCTTGGTTGACAGAAATGGCAGCATTTACTGAAAAGCCTATATCCATTTGCAAGTCAGTGTATTTCAGTTTCCAACCAAATAATAAGCTATTAAAGGAAAAACCTAAAGTGTGCAAATAAAAAATCATCTTGATTTAGATGATCAGCTTTGATTTTATCTTACTGCTGATTTAAATTATTATTAAAGTTGGAGATGGAAATAACATTAATAATTTTTTTCTTCAGTTTATTGTATGTATAACAATGAGGCTTTTATCTGCAGGAAACAATTCCTGAATTGTATATTGTAGATAAAGACAGAAAAATAAATCTCTCCTAATGTCAATAAAATGAGCTTGCCTCAAGGGTATGAGTTGCTTTTCTACTTAAACAGCCTATGAAAGTAATGTTGTTCTCACTGCCTGAGCTTAAAATTTTTGTGTGATAATTTTCCAGCTCCTCTTCTCTTCCATTTGGCAAACAGCTTTGGACAGATAAAAATGAAAAAATGCTTTTGCCTTGTGCTATGTTAGATGACCTTGGATATCTGGCATAGCTGCGCAGGGTTGGTGGATATCACACAGAGCCATCCACTTTAGGGCCGTGGTTGGAC
>JANHGB010040592.1:0-37818 GCA_026283785.1 Coracopsis vasa | reverse complement strand
CAGTAAACCCAAGCAGCCCTTTTTCACTCGAACCTGCCTATTTCACATTGCCCTTTTAGTCCTGCTAGCGTTTGCAGTGTGCATGGTTAAAACCCTTCCAAAATCTTCATTCGCGAAGTCAAGCCTTCATTGAACTAAGCAAAAACCCTAGAAAAACCTATTAGCTACCTTCCATGCACCTTTGATAACTGCATCATTCAGATGATATTAAGTATTTTTTCTTCTTGCCATGGAAAAGTTCTGCTCTATTCTTGCAATGTGCACTCACTCTGTCAGATAAGAATGTGGAGAACACAAAACTGAATCAAAAGTAGATAGTATCAAAAATCATAAGAAATACATATGAGCAGAAGGGGAAAATAAAACCGCATAAACAGAAAAGATTTTATTGGGTGGAAAGGGGAAGATGTCAAGAATGAGGGGAAAAACAAAAAAAAAAGGAACCAACCCTTCTTTCCCATAGGTGTTGCTAGTTCTGAACATATACATTTCATATTTAACTCAAGAACAGAAAAGAAAAGCAAGTGACAGTATGCTAGTAGACTGTGCAAAGACAAAATAAACAGGCTGTTGATTTTCTCCACCTGAATTTTCACCCTGATTTAGACAGGGTGAATCCTATATTATTTGTCCTGTGGTATGGGCAAATAATATGGGATTTACCACGTCCCTTCAACAAGAGATCAAGAAGCCTCTGGATTTCAAGGTGCCTGCCTGGACTTTTTCCCTGGGCTATCACAGAGAACTTCACCTTGTAGGTTGTGAGGTTGCTTTTCTTGTTATTCTACAATAAACATCTAAAATTAATCAAATAAGTCACAACAAAGATGTATATGTTTCTCCCTGTTGACTGCAAGCAGGCCAGTTGTAGCACAGATTAAAGTCTGGAAATAACAGAGCATGTCATTCTTTAACCTTATTGCTTATACTTAGTATGAGCAAATATTCCTTAAAGTTTCCTGCTGAGAAGCACAACCTAAGACAGAAAAGTAAGAATATGTCCTCTAAGTCATGAAGAATGTTTTTAGGACATGGTTCCAAGCTGGAAGCTTCAGATGATCCTTTGGGCTACAACTTTCTTCATGCTTATTATTCTTTTGATGGTGCTAAAAGATTATTTTTGCACTGCTTCTGGCAGACATTACAGAGGCTCCTGTCATAGATCTACAAAGTGGGAAAACTTTAATCTCTTTTAACACATATTCATGACAGATCCAGATCAACTCTGTCCTGAAGAATGCTCTAATATCCGTCCATGGTTTAGAAAATATTCTGTTTAGACTTTTCTTCACCATTAGATCTGGACACTGACATGTGGAGAGAAAACAACAAAGGACTCTATTGCCAAGGTCATGTAATCTATAGTACTCTGTTTTCTGCTACAGATATCAGCCCCTCTTCCATCTAGGCCAGCTTTAACAAGACTAGAATTGGCAGAATCTAAGACCAAAGTGGATAATGGTAACCTTTTTGAGTTGTTAAGTATGGCTCTAACAAAATCCCTTAAAACCCACCATTGGTAACCAAGCTTTTATTTTATTGGCAAAAGACCTTTAATTTTATAGCATTCACATTAGTAAGTGAAGCCATGTAATAGACTGTTCTGACTATAAAGATTCTATTGAATTTGACAATGAAACTGCTTTTGTTGCTGTCATTATTCGACTGTTTTGATTTTGGGCCTCTCCCAGAATTACAGCATGGCACAAGGTAACTCAGGACTCAGATTATGTATCTAAACTGTCCCAGGAAGAATTCACCTAACTATCAACATGGGACCACAGCTGCAGAAGATGATCACTGTGGTTATCTACTTTCCCACCCCAAAAAGTCAGTCTTGTTCACTTTTTTTGGCTGGACTCTGCAGTAGAAGTATTTGTAGCGTGCGACTACCTTACAGCTTTTCTTGCATTTTTTGCCTTTAGTTTGGGATCTTTTGGATTTTGTTTTTCTTTCTTATTTTCTACTTTATTTTTCTTTTGCCCAAATTAAATCAGGAAAACAATTGGCCCAAAACTTGAGCAGTAATGTATTAATTCTAAAGTTTTAACTTTAAGTTAGCTTTAAGTTTCTGTAAGATTTAACTCTTTTTATGTTCTAGCTAGTCACCAAATCAAACCAGGATTCAGGTATAAGAGAGATAAAATGAGAGAATTTGAAAGTAAATAACTGAACCAAGTCTTTATGTGACTCAGAATTAACTCCAACAAGAAATGTTTAAGTAGCCTTTCAGTAACCTTAATTGTGAGAGGTGTAACCAGAGTGTGTACTTGGGTCCAAGAACTAGTATTTGGATTTGAATTAGTTGAATGAATATGAGACATTTTTCTTCTCAAATTTTCATGTTCTTCTTGTTCACAACCCGTGGTTATTCTACATTACATAGCTAGCTATGTAAATAATTAGTATCAGTCTTCCTTCAGTCCCCAGGGAAGTTACATGTAAGGTCTTGTACATGAAATACATAATTCTGAAGCGTAACACAGACTGGAGAATGTGGAAAGGGACCTGGGGGTCCTGCTGGGCAACATAATCAGTGTGAGTGAACAGTGTGCTGCTGTGGCAAAGCAAGCCAACAGTTGCATCAACAAGGGCATAACCAGCAGAGACAAAGATGTCATTATCCCGCTCAGCGTTTGTCAGGCGACACCTGGAATACTGTGTTCAGTTTTGGTCCTCGCTATACAAAAAAATGTAGACAGGCTGGAGAAGATCCAGATAAGGGCCACAGAGATGATCAAAGGACAGGGAAGCCTGCCATATGAGGAAAGGTTTAGAGAATTGGTAGTGTTCAGCCTTGAGAAAAGAAGGCTCAGGGGAGACCTTATCACCATGTTCCAGTATTTAAAGGGTGGCTACAAAGAAGGTGGAAAATCTCTTTCTACAAGGGGTCACATGCAAAAGATGACAGGTAATGGGCACAAGTTACTCCTGGGGAGATTCCAACTGGACACAAAAGGAAAATTTTTCACAATGAGAGAAATCATCAGTTAGACTAATCTCCCGAGGGAAATGGCGGATTCCCCAGCGTTGGACACTTTTGAGATTCAACTGGGCAGGGTGCTGGAACATCTCGTCTAGAGTGTGCTTTTGCCAAGAAAGGTTGGACCAGATGATTGTTGAGGTCCCTTCCAACCTGGCATTCTATGACTCTGTTAATATACCATGTTAAATTTTATTGTGCTTTCCACAATAATGGAATAATTTTATCAAAACTATTTTTTGTTTCATATCTTGAGACTTACCTTTTTATCGATCAATATTTAATATTGCTATGAAACTGCATAATGTTTCAAAAGATTTTCTTTCAAGACACAGGCTTATGTATTTCCAGTTATTTAATGTAAGTTTAACTGTTATTAAACAGAAGCAAATGTGATAGATCAGGTCGAGCACATAATTTTAATCTGAAATGCTAAACCAAATTATTTAATTATAGATACATGTATATACATAAAAAGGTATACATGCCTATACATATAAGATACAATTTTATCCCTGCTTTATGTATAGAAAGTATATGGCATAAAAGACATGAAGTTTTTTAGTTACTGTCTGTTAATAGTTAAGAATTGGTAAGTTTGGGTTTTTTTCTTACTTACGTACCAGAACCTATACAATATACATACAATAGATTTGTGATGACAAGATATGCAATGAGATCCAGATTCTATTTTTAATCTCTTTTGTTATATGCTGTTCTCTCAAGGTCTGTTAATTTTTCCTGAGTAAGCAGATTGTTGTCTTTGTGCACCATAGTTGTGTTTCAGAGCAGCCTAACATGTGCCATAAATTTATCAGTGAATTTCTAAAAATGGAGATTAAAACAACTGTTCATTTCTCTGTCTTATCAGCTTTTAATGGAAGCTTGAGCCTTTGTGCTGTGTGGGGTAGAAAGGAGAGGGAGAGAAGCAGCAAATTAAGAGCAGGCTGGAAGTTTTATTATTTTGAAGAAAACTTCTTAAAAACAAGGCCATTGAGACCATAAACAGAATGAAAAATTAATGATTCTAAATAGAATCCATTTAAATGGCTTATATTCAAGAAAATATATTATCGCATTTGAAGAACAATTTATAGTTAAAACCATATGGAAACTTCTTTTATAATTCCTTAGACATTGGCATGGTGCATAATTCTTTCCTACAGTGAAAAACATAGAAAGGTGATATGCTGTCATCAGTAAAGCCTTTCAAGGCCATTCCTGTTTACATAGAAAGAAGGTTATTCCCATGTTTTATGTGCTACCAAACAGCACAATTTTGTTCAAACCAGTTCTCGGAAGTGTGATCGATACAAAAAATTGATACAAAATCTGACGTGTTCTTTTTGTTTTGAGAACATCTCTGAAGAACAGCAATATAAAATTAGAGATGTTTTAGCTAAAGACTGAATTATTCTCACCAGATTAATATAGCCCAGTAATCTAGGTAAGAGCAGTTGGATAGTTAGGACAATGGATAAACATATAAATAACAGCAATTAAGCATTACGACATATGTTGCCATTCCCGTTTCACTACATTTATTCTAATTAAAAGGATTATCTTGGCATTCAGTGTGTTTTGTTGTACAATGAAATCATAATGTATAATTGTCAGACCTGCGGCAACAGTATAAAGTTACAAATTAAGGTTAATAATTTCAATTTAAGATCAAATGCTGACTATAGAGGAAAGACTGGTTTTTATAAAATTATTCTATTAAAATTATATTAAAGGAAATAACATGATGGCTTTTTTGAAAAATGTTCAGTTATTTCACATGGCTTTAGGTAAGAACATGGTGCTTTCACTGGCATGTAGTTTTTGATACTTTCAACCTCATAGGTGTCACCTAGGACTCTTATTTAGAATTAATTTCATTATCTTCTATAGGACTAAGTTGAACATATCATATTTAAAAATGTCTAAACCAATAATTTTTCTCAAGTTCAGACTTATTGCATACTCAGAATTTATGCTTACAAAACCAGGATATATATTCCAGGGTTTAGGTTTTTGGCTTAGCTGAATGTTGTGATATGAATATTATTCATTTTTAGTAGAGTCCAGAATTGAAGCAGTAAGTTAATCTGCTTCTGCTGTATCAGAGCATTTTACAGCAGCTATTTCTTGTACAAAGCACTTCCATTTATAGAGAATTGATTGGGGATTACTGATGTTCAAAAATAGTGCTTCAATCTTTTAAGACTTTTTAAACTCCTTTTACTCCTCTCAACATATGCACAAAATGATAAAAATAGCTTGTTAGAAAGACAAACATACAGACATACAGATTTCTGAAGAGCTCAACCTGGCTAAGTTTGGCATTGTTTTAACATCTCAGTCTTTAGCTTAATTTATTTTACATAGCCAAAGAGAAGACTATAAAATGGCACACAGCTTTTTAGGCTGTGTTACATAGATATTTAAACTAAAATTAACGATAATAACTTTGAAGTTGATAACGTCTTGATATATTATTTGGGAGCTACTGGAATACATTCTGGGGCAGAGGCTTCAATGGCAGCATGCTTTCTTGCAAAAGTAAAATAGAATTTTACTGAGGGTTAATAACACTGGCATAAAGGGAGCTGCTAGTGTTATGAAGTTATATAGTACACATAACTAATATGCATAGGGAAATTTTATTTCACTATACTTATAATGATATTTTCCCTGCTACAATGTGTTTCAAGTATAACTGCTACTTAGAAAGCCATATATTGTATATTTGATAGAAAAATATATAAATTTTTTTTTATGGTCACTTAAGTGTCACAACAAAAGCCCCAAAGCTGAATAACGTTTCCATACTCAGCATCAGAGCACTCAAGCTCAAGTTAAAGAATTTGACTACCATGCATGTACACACATGCCTCGATATTTAGCACAACCTAAATGCTTTTTCCATCTCTAATTCCAGGTAGTCTTCACAAATTTTATATTCGTTTGCCATAATAGTTTAGTGTGATTATGAAATTAGCCATAAACTAAAAAAAAAAAAAAAAAATCTCTTTGAAGGCTGAAGATTAACTTAATGGCCTTTCTGCACTACATCCATCATTGTGCCGTAAGTGGCAAAATAGTAGACCTGATTGTTATAGAATCATAGACTAGTTAGGGATGAAAAGGACCTTAAGATCACCTAGTTCCAACTGACCTCTTGGCATCGCCATGGTCACTGCATTTTAAAAACTTGTCATTATATGAGCCATGCCCCAAACCTACAAGTGAGAAGAAAGAGAAAAGACAGGAAGCAAATTTTAAATGTTGTTGTATAAAGTGTGCATATAAGGATTCCTGAATTGCCTCACACTTAGTGTTGTTATTGATATCACATCTCTTTAATTTAAAAATATACTTGACTAGTATCTGGTATAGTGGTACAGGAATCAGTTCTATGTGGCTAAGCTACTGTCCCACTGTTATGTGCAAAGATAAGATATTTGTTTCCAAATTTCAGGATGAACATTTGTTTAAACACACTTTTTCAACAGCAGTGTTCAACTCATTGCTGAATAGTAATAATTCATCAATTATTTTGAAGCAAAATCTGGATGTTGATTGAATCAGATTTTTCAGATGTAACATATTTTCAGCATTTAGTCTGTTGCACAAAGCTTTTCACCTGAATATCTTGAAAGAAGTCTAGAAGTATAATAAGCATACACAGCAGAATCATTTAAAATAGCATTTCATGCCAGTTGAATAAAAGTCCAAGGAAAAAGAGTATAACTGAATGCTTGATATAAAATATTTGATGGCTCTTTAAAAGCAGCAACAAATCCCCAGTCTTTAGGTAAGTAGGCTTGGGGGGAATAACTGAACTGTTACCTCACTCCCAATGCTTAAATATTGTGCACCTCCAGGGACTATTTAATACATGCAATGTGATGTCTTAAATACCCATATGCACGGAATGGGACATATTAAGGTGCATGTCCTATGCAGCAGTAGAACCAGAGCTTGTTCTGTCCTAGGACTTTACTTTCAGGGAAGTGTCACGTTAAAAGGCAAGACAGTTTGTCAGAAAATAAGCCCCCTTGTGTTCCAGCTGGTCCTCAGATATTAGAGAGCCTGGGTGCAGCTAGGCTTAGATTCTGAGTGATGCCCAATTTCCCACTATCAGTCCGGTCGTGTTTGATATATTGAACAATCACGACTCTGAACGCACTAATAGCGCACTGCACCTTCAGTCTAATCGCGCTCATGAGCTAACATGGCCACACTGAAGGATTTGGTCTCATTCAATGAGAAAACTATTATGATTAGCTACTTAAACAGTGCAGTTTATTAATGTAATAGAGAGATACAGGTTCTTATGCATGGCCGGTGATAAATACACTGCCTGCGAAAGCACGTGCAAATAATAAGTTATACAAATGCGCAATAAATTTATGAATAACACAGCCTGGCTTTAAAATGTAAAAGTAAAAAGTGGAAAGTAACTCTATATAGAGATTCCTGATTTTCCCAAGGAAGCACTTAATACAGTGCAAGTCTTACCCAAAGGCATCCCTATGGGGGGGGGGAAGAAAGGTCCAGCCCGTTGACCATTTCCAGAGTCAAGGGTAATCTGCTGATGGAATTTTCCTCTACTCGTCCATGATGATGTCTTCCCCAATATTCCCCCTTTGTTGGGCCATTTTATACTTTTTTTCACCTTCAAGGTGGAGCTTGAGTGACTCTAGTCATACATACCTTTATTATTATTGGTGTAAAATTCTTTTACTTCTCTTTTAAAGGTATATACCACAAAGAATTCAAAGAGCATGCTCAAAGAGGGGTGAACTCATTTTGCAGGAGGGTAACATTAGAGATGGAGGTGGTTTTTTGTATTATAATGCATTAAAATGCATTATAATGAAGCAAAGTTCACACAAAAGACAGCAGTTTGTCAAAAGGTGACAGACTGTTGGCCTAGGGTAGCAATTATGTGGCTTATCAGTTTCTAGTACCACCTAGTTCCCATCTCTGCTGGTGTTAGGACAGAGTGTGGCCGCAGAATCTCCACATTGTTCCATTCTCTGTCAAAGCTGCCACGGGAACCACTGTGGAGTGCACATTCCTGGCACATCAGATGTAGCTGCATCTTCCCCTGAAAGTCAGTTTTCACTTCATGTGTGAACAATGCTACATTTTAAATATAAGTTTAATTTCTAATTATTCCCCAGGCAGTCAAGGCTAGTGAACTGTCTAGCAGTTCTTGTCAGACCACTTGCCACAAGGTTGTGGTAGCTGATCAGCTACCTTCTTCATAGTGGTGTTTTCTGCTTGTCATATAAGTGTGGATGGGATGCCTATCCCTACTATCAAGCTCTGTTTCTCCTATGCAGTGTTTGGTAGAAGGGGCCGTTAATCTTAAGTCTACTAGGAAGCTAAAGAAGGAAGAGAGAAGAATCTATCAAGCTCTTGTACTGATAGCAGAAACCAACATGGTGCCTTGCTTTGGTGTGGCTGTTGCACTGGCTACCTTTAATTCTTTTGCAAAGCCTACAGATTAATAAGCCTAACTTCTATATGGGGAGGGGACCCTGACAGACAGTGCTAAATGAAAGGTATTGCTCATTTGAGAATTAGGTGAATGAGGAGGGTCTATGATTCCTTTGCAGAAAAAAAAAGCAGAGAGATTAACACCCTGAGCATTTGTCTTTTATATTGCATGTTGGGCAGATTACCTGAGGAAAGCTAAAAATGGGATATAAGAAGACTCAAAAATGTCTTAATTTTGAGTTTTATAAATTAGAGAGCTAAAGTTCATTTAGCCAACTCTCTTCTTTTCACGTTTTTCCTTGTAATTGGTGAACAATATTCCAAGGCCAGACTGCCACCTTACCTGTTATGCACACTATACCTTCGGCTTGCTATGAATGGCTGTGCAGCCTTAGGCATGCAAGATGCTCACTAATGCTTGCTCACTGTAGGTCTGCCCCGTGTTCTCCCATGAGCACCTTTTTCTCTTGCTCCTGAACAAAATGTTGTGTACATTGAAACTCTCAATAACCCATCCTGCAGAAGGGCTCTGAGTGCACTGCTGCTCTCTGCTTCCACCTACTTTTTTGTAGCATGATGACCACGAGACATTGCTCTTGTAACAGCAATTAGAAATTCCTAGTAGCCTGTGGTGAGTGCCATATGTATGTTTACCTTTAGGTACTACCAACCACAAGCAGCACAAAATCCTTCCTGCGAAGGGAAAATCGTACAGATTTTCAGGTTCAAGAGGAATCTTGTAAACAGTTTTCTACATTCTCCAAAATCATTTGTTAATTTCTTTGGAATTTGAAGCCTTCTCAGATAGCTAAATGTGATAAGAAATGCAGGCAGAAAGAAGCTGGTGGAGGTGGAGACCATACTGATGAGCAGAACATTCACAGAAGCCCCAGGGAAGCCATCTACACTGGGAATATCCTTTGGGATCAGACTCTTCCGAAGAAGATTGCAAATCAGTCTCCATGGTGAGTGCAAGAAAACTGAGTTGCGGGGTGCAAGATTTCATATCTTATGGCCTTTGGCCTCATATTTTGAAAAATTAGTTTGTGTAAGTATGAAAGCTTGATAACTCTCTCCTGAATTTCTCCATATGCATATACTAATAATCCGGTTTTACTGAACCAGGATGTACACCTGGTTTTTAGTAGCCTATCTTGTCTGGTCCCTGTTTAGTCTCTTTCTTCATGGTAATGTCCACTGAGACATATAGGAAGACATATAGGACTAGCTTCATATTTGCCTAGCTTCATATATGCTTTAATCTAATTTATACAATTGTCATTAAAAAAAATTGATTTGCTTTATTCCCATCTCTCTTCTCTCCATTTTTTTTTTTCTTCTCTGTCCTTTAATCCCAAGGCTTGGACAAGTGCTATAAACACTTGGGCAGACTTAAAATTATGGCAGAGAAAAATACCAATAGGATTTGGGCAGTGTTTACAGAAATTTTTGGCTGAAGTGATCGAGGGAGCTTGTGTGCACGCATAAAGAAAGCCATTTAGACACCTGGGGATTTTGCATGCCTAAACCTGGACAACTAGCAGATTAAGCCGTTAATAAGTGCTGGGATCATGGAGAGGTTGCTGAGATAAATTGCAAAACCAGATTTAGTTGCGTAGTTCCACCTGGACAACCGCTTTAGTGAGGACAAATCCAGATATAAATACATATCTGGTGGTGACGCCATAGCTCTGAAAAAAGCCTCCAAAGTTGATATGCCTTTATAAATCAAGATTTTCCAATAAAGTGTCCTAAATTGTGAAAAGTCATAGTAAAAATTAAAATAAAACCACTTGCATATATAGGAAGGACAACAAAATTTACTATTTGAATTAAAGCTAATATGACAATACATCTGTTAAATATCATGGGTGTGTGCTGTTAGACCGAGACAGGATTTTTTCAAATCAGATTTCCATGAAATCTTATTCATTAGTTTCCACCCTTACCCTCTCAAAGACTGTTTTTTCTTTGCTGTCAATGTGACTTTTTCTTGTTTCTAAATGATAAAAACTGTTAGCCTTCAGCTAGAAATAATTTTCCTTCTGGCTGATGATGTGGCTTCCTACCTCTGTACTGAACATCACCAGAAAGGATTTAACTGTTTAAAATGCAAAATGTTTGTGCACCCTGCTCCTCCAATATTGTAACAATATTTCTGTAATCCTGTCTGTAATTCTAAATGTTTAGAGCAACTTCCTTAAGTAATGGTATCTCGTTAGTAGCTCACATTAATGAGGTGTGCTAACTACAGCCTCCCAAAAGCTGAGATCTGTAAGACTAGACATGGAAATATATTTCTCCAGACTGGTTTGTTCTTCAGAATATTTGGAATAGTGGTGAAGCTTTTACTTAACATATGCAATGACAACATCTTCAATAAGATCACTGGCTGATTTTGTGCTGATTTCTAAATAGATTTATAATGCTTTTGTAAAACTTTGGGACTGAATGAGAGGAAGGGAAATGAATACTCTCAGGAAACAGCTGTTCCTTGTTACTCTTAAAAAATTCAAAAGGTTGGCATATTTTCATTCAAAATAAATTTTGAAAAATTCTGGACAACTAATGGAATTCTTGCTTTATTAAAAGGCAATTACAGTCTCCTTAAACTGAAATGTTTGCTGTAATAGCTAAAAAAGACATAACTTGGAATACATTAGACAAAAAGATAAATCATGAAAGTCAACCAACATTGTGTTTGGAATAGAAGATGACCTCTTTCATCATAAAACCATCTCTTACAAAAGGCAAACTAAAAAACCTGTGCAATATTTTAACTTTCCTACTTTGGCCTTGGGGGTTTAAGCATACAACTCAGGACATCTAGGTGGTACTAGATACCATAAAGTATGAAAGAGACCCATGCAAGTAGATACAGTAAGGTTATTACACATGAGACACACATACTTCAAAATAATGACTGATTTCTTAACTGTTGTCACTCTGGGACACTCAATTGAAACCAGATTCATGGCTACTTACCAGAATTTTGGAATAAGAATAGTTGACTATATCAATCAGAAAGTTAGGAACAAATGTCTTAAGGGACAGGGATCTCTATTAGCTTTAACTCTTTTGGTGTCAATAGGGAGGGGGATAAAATACCATTAGTCTTAAAAACCAGCTTATTTCTCCTTACAACAGTGTCCTCTTGTTGGTTACCATTTTATGAAGTAGCAACTGGTATTCACAGCTTTGTAGATAAGTTTTCAGATGCAGAGAAAATTAGTGTCATGTGTTCGAGGAAACTATCTACAAGGGATTTGTCTGATAGTTTATGTAATTTGTTGACAGGAATATTATGAAAGTCCTAGAAGAAAGTGGTCCAACAACATGCAAGGAAAGTTTTAATATCCTGGGTTTTAGATGCAGACATGAGGGATAGTGTGGGGGGTGTGCTTCACAGACAGCAATTCTTAGAAGTCCAGTTAAAGCTTAACATGGGAAATATGCTCCCCTGTTCCTTGTCTGCTGCTGCACAATAAACAAAAAAGGGAGAAAAAAGCAAATGGAAAAAAAAAGTTTAAGTAGTACTACATCTTAAAATAAAAATTTGTTCTATTGATAAATCCAAATATAATTTATAACACATACCTTGTGACTTCACTGGGGACATTTGTCTGATAAGGATATTCTAGAAATCAAAAATATATATTATACTCAAGTACAGAAAATAATTTAAGATTTTCCTACTGATGTAACAAAGTTTAAAAAAAATAAAATATTCCAGACAAGTTAAAGAGTAAAAAAAAAAAGACAGTCACAAATTAGCAGAATGAATGCATTCGATTTTATCTTGAAAACTAAATGCAAAGTTGTCTTATAAAACAGAAAAATCGTTAAAAATACTTGAATAAATTAACGTATTTTAAAACTGATTTTGTCATTAAAGAAAGGAAAGCTTCACAGCAATGGGACTACCAAGTTTGAATTGATAATTTGTTGGGAAAAAAAGAAGTTTTATGTCTAAGTAAATTATTTCTACTTACACATTACACTTTGACACTATTTCTTTCAACCATGTTGTGTTTCATTTATTTCATTCTTTGTGTTAAACTCACTGAGTAGTCACAGAAAATCATTATGCCTTTTTGAAAACAGATCTGTAACCCTGGGATCTATTTATTCCTCAGTAACAGTAAAGGAATCATTAATGCAAAACACTGCCTTCAAATTTCATATGAAGTCATAGCTTAGATGTAGAGATCCTGTATTGGCTTACTTAGAAAAAATATTTCGTCAGGAATTCAGACTTGAGAAAGAGCAACAACCGATCAAATAAAATTATCAAATAATATAGCAAGCTATATTATTTGATATATAGCAGGAGGAGGTTATTTATAATAATAAACTGCAAACTGATTTTTTTCTGTAATTGTCTGTGTGGCTTTTACATGTGATGCTTCTGCATCAATGGGCTATCACAACACAAGTCGCTGCATGTATGAGTGTAGAGACAGCGCTTATTAAAAGTAATAGGATACTTATGTTTTGTAAACTTGTGAAGATATTACTTTGGCTGCTACATTTTGATCACATTTTCTAGGCTACATGAGCAATCATAATAATGAGCTGAATTTTAAAAAATCTTGCAGAGCATCAGAAAGACATGATGGTAATACTGTTGTATATTAACTGAACCCAGAATTTGAAAAGGGTCTTTTTGTTGTGGTGGTTTGGTTTATTTGCTGATAAGCTGTGGAAAAATAAAAATATTCATAGCAGACTGATACAACACAATGGAATTCAATGTCTATAAGTATACTGACTTTGGGTTTATCCATCTTTTTTTTTTAATAATGCCAGTGGTGTTTTACATTGTAAAAGAAGTAGGACATGTGTGTTCTTTTGTCTTAAATTTCTAATTCCTCAGAGAATAATTACTTTTAAATAGGGAGGGAAGAGGTAAAAAAAAAAAAGAGAGAAAAAATTATACTCTCTTACTTTCAGTCTGATATAGCGAAATGAAAGAGATTAGCTATGCCTGCAAAGCAAGCAAACACCATTCTTGATGGTCAGTAAATTATCTTATATTAGTTCCCCTTAAAGTTATGAGAGGCATTTCACTCAACAGTCCCCAGACCTACAGCTGTAAACCCAAACTACCAAATGACAGAGAACTCAAGAAATGGCCACATTTCATCTGATCTCTCTCAAAAAAACAAGAAACTTAAAATTGCCAAAGAAACATCTCTGAGCACAATCCAAACATTAGCTCTTTTGAATATATCAGAAATTTCTTGACTAAAGACTATACTTTCCTCTAAGTTCTGGCTGTCTCAGTCTGACATTTTGGATCATGTTTACTTCTATTAAGTCTATTATAAACTGGAGATGACTAAAACATCAGCTGTAAATCTGAAAATTAGTGTGTGTGTGTATGTGTAATTTAATCTTTTATCTTTCTTCAAGCATAAGCTAACATTCATTTAAGTAACTTTATTTTTTCCAGTTCCCAGAGGCCCGAAATGTACTATGTAGTTAGGCCTTGGAGTTCTTGGTAGATACAGTTGGCAGTTTTCTCAGAAATTCCTTAGAATCTCTAATGAGAGAAGGATCCATGTATGTATCAAATGCCATTATAATTAGTCTGGGAAAAACATGCACACTTGAGTGACTGGCTCTTACAAGGGGATATACTGATCTATTGGGATGGATTTAAGAATAAAACTATAAAATAGCTTAAGAGAAAATTTTAATTATATTTTAATTAATATTGAATGGTAGTATTTATACTTTTTTTCCCAAAGCAGAACAAAAAATTCTTTAGTATATCTTTTTTTGACAAAGACTATGCGGCCTTTGATATAAGGAACTGAGTTTAAAATGGATTCTTTAGTTGCTGTCTTTTTGTGTACTTAGAAGAAAAAGCAAATCATGTTTTAACTTACTTTTGACATCACAAAAGATATTCATAGACTGCTTCATAAGCAGTATGTCCACATGTACTAAAATGAAATGAAGCTTTTGAAATACTTTAACTTTGGGACGATAAGGAGACTATAAATAGGTTTTGGAAAAGTCTTCGGTATCTATACACATTTTGTTATTGGCTATTTCTGTCATCCAGAATGGATCTATGCATGTGAAGCTACAGAGAGTCATTAAGAACAATAAGGAAAAGGAAAGATATTCCCTTTCTGAGGGCACTTTACACAGAGAAGAGTTTGGAAGGACATTTCTGTAGCCCTTACCTGAGTTCCTCACCTCACTCACTCTCCTCAAAAAGGATTCCTTCTGTTTGCTTTCTGTCTGGCACCCACTCTAGCACTGGCTGAACATCTCTCCATAGCAGGGAATAGATGGAAAAGATGCTCTTGGTTGGGAGACTGTGTAGTTTTGTAGTTATGACGATCCGTGGAGAGATGAAATGTAATCCTTCTGAGTGGAACTGCAGTCTAAATCTGCGCCTCCCCCACCTCCGGAGAGGGTATTCTCACCACTGGATTCTTACTGAAAAAAACATTGGTACAATATCTTACTTTTCACATTCTTTGAGCAGGGTCGCAACACAGAAATATTCATCAGACATTAAACACTATGTGAAGACTCATCTATATAGTTTGCATAGGAAAATAAACATGCTAGACTGCTGTCTAAATTTCAGGTTGTTTTTAAGTTTCTAAGTCCTCTCTCAGGTAGGCTTTCAGTGTGCTGGTTGCTGTTTCCCATATCCTCTCCGTGTAAGACTGAATAGTAATTCCTGCCACAATCATGTTTTATACATATGAAACTATTATTTTTGAATCTGAATTTTTCCAGAACCTTGCTCTGGGAAACAGAAAGTTCTGTCTGACATTTGAGTAAAGATAGTTCAGCTGAACAGAGTGTAGAAAAACGTGTTTGATAAATTATGGAAGTGTTCTTGTAACTTGGACTTATGCAAGAGCAAGGAAAGTGCTTCCAGTGAGGTACATTCAAATTATGACTTAATGGATATCACATGGATATCATGGTTAGTGTATGCCTCACTAGATTTTTAACATAGCACCTGAGGTGTTCCAATAAGCAAGGCTGCATTGGGCATCCATGACTAATGTAGATGTCTAATGAAAAAAATTGCCAGTGGTGTACATGAGTTATCATCAACACTCCAATCTCACACCCTGCAGCTGCTCTTAAATCTTCACAGTTGTGAAGTCTCACAGTTTTACAGTCATAAGAGAGGGTTTCCTACTGTCCCTTCTGCAGATGGTCCTGCAGACCATACTCTCTGACTCCAAGATTGAGATACATTTGTTCTAACTTCAGATGTCTGCAAATGAGATTTCTATAAGTCATTAGTATGAGGTAAATCCCAGCTACAAATGCTTCTTTCATTCTGTTGACTATAAAGGATGTCTAATATAAAATGATTCAGTGATAAATGTTTACTTAGGAAAGATGAATTTCTTTGCTACTGACTTCAGTACATTTGCATCAAGGACAAATGTTGATGACAAATGTCTATGGTATTATTTTTATGCAAAACAATAGAAAATACCATATGCAATAAAAATTAATTTGATTAGGATGTCCTGTAAGATATGACCAGACAGAAAACTTTGTCATCAAAATGATAACATGCTTGCAGGATAAGATTGTCTCCTTAGTCTTACTAGTGTAAAGTGGAAGTAATCTTGCAAAAGTCAATAGCAGAAAACTGTTGTAAAACACGCACAACAAAACGATGAATCAGATCTGTTGCAGTTCTGAGGTGCATAACAAATTTATTGCAGGTCAGATTTCCTATTAAGAAAAAGACCTTATTTTTAATGCAGTATTTTATTTAGAAGATGAAAACTATACTTGAGACATTTCCATTTAAATCAGGCATTATATCTACGAAGTTGAAAGTCTGTGGTTTCTCAAATGTTTGCTTTGGCAATCTATAGATAAAAACTTGATACAAGACATCTGGAGAAGGATTTTCTACAAAGACATGTAGTGACAAAATGAGGGGCAGTGGCTTTAAACTGAAAAATGGTAGATTTAAATTAGATGTTAGGAAGAAATTCTTTACTGTGAGGGTAGTGAGATACTGGAACAGGTTGCCCAGGGAGGAGGTAGACACCCTAAGTGTGGGAACATTCAAGGTCAGGTTGGATGGTACTCTGAGCAACCTGATATAGTTGAAGATGTTTCTAATCATTGCAGGGGGTTGGAATTAGATTAACTTTGAGGTCCCTTCCAACCCAAACCATTCTAAGATTCTATGATTTACTATATAAGAAAACATGATTTTTTTTCAGTCATATACCAGTCTAAGTAAGTTAAATTTTGTACACCATTTTTCCTCAGGTCTTAAATGTTTTAGGGTCTAGTTGTCTAGTTCCTTTTGTTTTGGAATAGGGACTGAAATTGTGTGGCTATATTCAGGTTTGTGCATAGTTTTCTTCAACCATCAAACTCACCAGTCAATTAATAGATATGCAATTTTTTAAATTATACTGGTAAGTAAATTTCTCCACTCATGAAAACCAAAGAAAGCTACATTTCAGTTTTGTAAAACCTAATCTAATTAAGTGAAAGGAAAATTAGGTACAGGTTGTCTCCTTTCCTAGATTCCCTCCAAACTTGTCTGTCTCTCTGCTTTGATTCTTACACCTCCATTAAAAATACAATTAAGTAGGATGTTAAATCAAAAACCTGTATTTATAATTTACTTTTAGAAAACAAAATTTTGAGAAAATGTAAACAGTCTAAATAAGAGGATCAGAAAAGTTACCTCTGGTTTATGAAATTTTAGTAAATGTAATAAAATTGGGAAATTAATAAAGTCTAACAGTTGCACAGATGGTCCAGAACCATAAATAGTTTAGAATAAATAACAATTAACACTAACCTCTATATGTAAATATTACGTTACATTATGAAAATGCTCTCATGCTTAGCAACAAACTTAAGTACGCAGGTATCTTCCAAGTGAAGAAGGCAATATAGGGTGTATCAGTGAACAAGAATGGAGAAGAACATACATCTGTAAACCGCAGACGCCACAGTACACCCAGACATGAGTAGATTTACACAGCTGGCAGAAAGCAAAGTTCAAATTAAAACCAAAGCTGCCAAACAAAATTTTTCTGATTCAAATAGATAGTTCCAGACCTGAAGCTGTCCCCAAACTGTTCTCAGATATCCTAGCCCTAGTCAAACATTTCATTGTGGAGCCATGCTGTGAGTCCTCTTATGCTTGCTTATTCAGGGCTCCAGTGCAGGAGATAAATTTCAGCAGGTTGGAAGGGTATCTGGAGAGGCAGATGAGGCACTGAGCTGCTCCAGGACTTTCCAGTTTATGTTTCACTAGAATGAAGACAAGTTTTAGGGAAAGATAATAATGCATACTTACACATGTGTTTACACAGAGCATGGCTGCAAATCATTTAAATTACATTATTCCTGTGCATGTAAATAACATTTTTCTTGTAAGGACACAGCTAAGGGGTGAGTTTTGAAATACTTCTTTATTACATATATAGCGAAAATATCACATACAATAAGATAAGATGAGTATGTTTGTAACAGCACTGGTATTATTAACCATCTGTACCTTTATCACATATGATCTGGAGCATGATTGTTCTTTCCTGGTGAGAAATAGTCATTAAATCAGTGTAGCATTTCCTTCAAATAAATAAACACACCTCATTGCTTGCTGATGGTCATATTGGAGTAAGATTAAATTTTCTGAAGTGCAAGTAAATTCTGTCTAAAATTTTACACAGTTCTCAAACTTGGAACAAAACAATATTTTCAAATGGATCTGAACTATTAACACAAATGATGATGGACCTGACAGAGAAATGAAAGGATCCAAAACTTAGTTTATGTTTTTTAATTGACATCTACATCTATATATCTCAATATTTCTACAATACCTGTCCCAGCTGCTGTTCTGTGTGACCATCTGGAACAATGGTTGCTGTTACTGGGAGTTATCTCCTGAACATGCCCTCTTTCACCAATGTGCAGAGGATATGCACAAAACCAAGCTGGTAACTAACGTATAGAAAAGATATGTAAAAAGATATGTTTCTTCAAAAATGTTTGGTCTGAATTGCAGTCAATAGTCTTGGTTTTGTTTTTGTTTTCCCTCAGTGAACTTCTGTTCAAATAAAGTGTTTTCTCAAAGAGGTGGATCTCTAGATTTTTAGAAGGAATTGGAAAGATAGGCTAAAAAAACCACTGAGTATCTGACTATTCCAAAGTACTTCAGAGACTTCACCAGAAAATCTTTGCTATTTGTTCAATGCAACACCTGCACACAAAGGCTTTTTGTAAATTGTATTCCCAAATGTAGGGGTATGAATTACTAAAATCACTGGAAAGATGACACCGTCTTGTATTCTCAAGACTGTGATATGCATAGAATGATTAACCTGATTCAGAATGTCTATGCATACATATAGGTATTTCTACTGTAAGTAAGTTTGAAAAAAAAAGAAAGTACAGTTATTAATATCTAATACAGTGAGAAAAATTGTCCTTTTTCAAATGGATATGATTCTATTTCTTGTGGGCAAGGAAGAATAGCGCAATCAAATGTAAATAGTGACCATTTGAGATTTTAAGAGCACTACCATTGGGGTAGGGAAATTCAAACAATCACTCCTTGTATGACAAATGGCATCCAGTCTTACTTGTCAATGAGGTTTACAAAACACCAGCAATTTGGTATTAAAATAAAAAGGGAAGCTTGTGCAGAGATGGTGGATTGCACTGTTTTCAACCAGCAGCTTAAAAATGCACCTCCTGAGACACCAAGAGATTCATGTGGCTATAACATTCATTCTTCACTGTACTTCAAACACCATGGAGGCAGGAAAGGGGGAGTCATGAAAAGGATGTCTAAACTGGATCAAGCAGGAGTGTTTCTAGATTCCTGTGTATAGCTGCACAAAGAAGTTTACATCCTGACAGTCTATCAGGAAGAGGCTATGGTGTATATCATTTCCATGGGTACTCTTTTGTAAGCAGATCTGAGGTTGCAGGTTTGCAGAACATGGGATGGCACCATTTTAGTTTCTCGTCTGAGCAGCCACATGCCAAGACAACAAAATTAACCTGGAATATGCACTGGCTTTGCAGCTGAGGCTGAGCAATCAATACTAACCTTTATTTCAAGGAATTAAAGACTTTGTAAAGGCCCTGCTAGGCTGGAAGCCTGATGTAATGATCTAGCCATATGTCTGGCTCTCATCAACTCCTGAGTTCTGATTTGGGCTTTGCTGCCTATGGCCCCTGCAGTATGTGGCAAGTAACTTCTGTGCTCTGTGCCTGCAGAAGGGAACAATGATACTCCTCCTCCTCCTCACAGAGAGGTTATGCAAATTCATTAGTGACTGTTTGTGAAGGGCTTTGAAGTAGAAAATCACTGCATAATTTCTAAATATTGTTTCATAGTTCTTTTATAGTAGGCATTTCCTTTTGAATTACCCTGCTTGATGTTTCATTAAAATGACATCATGACCACTTGCAAATTATCGTGGCAGGTCATGTGCTTGCCAGCATAATGAAGCATGAAGAATTATAGACATTCCCCCCAAACAAATTAATTTGCAAGAAATTATCACTAGTGGGGTCAGACTGTAAGCATCTAGTTTCTAACATCCATGACACTAGCCTTATACTCATTCTCATTTATTTTTATTGATTTTTATAACATTAATTTGAAACTGCTCTTTATTTCAATAACATCCAGGGGTTTTTAACTTCTCAGACTAAATAACATTATTAGACAATGTGATCTATATATTAAACACCAGAGTTTGAAACAGAATTATCATGTACAGTAACTGCACTTTGTGCAAGACCAGCAAACAAAGAGAGAGAAAGTAAAGTCATGCAACTTTGAACTGTCATGGTGCAAGAGCAACGTTTTGGCCTTTATGCTGTAATTTTATGGAGGCGGGCATAGGAATGCTATGCAGTGACCATCTCAGACTTCTGCTGCAGGGTATTTAATGGTTTGGACACCAGGGCTGTTTCTACACTGCTGGACAAGAGTGCTTTGTGCCTTATATTCCACAAATACAGCCCATTGAGGGAGCTGTTAAGTCTCTCCACGTGTATCCAGGTCTTCACCTGAAAGAGCACCTACATGATTAAGGGATAGGACTCATGCCTTGGCTCCATGTGCAGCTATCTATCTGGGGTCAGAGCAAGCATCTGGGACCTGGGACTTTGGGAAGCACTGTGCATCCCACATCTGGAGACACAGTATGATTCCAGTGGCACTGAGAGATAGCCAGGCCCTTTTGTAATTCAGAGGACAACAAGCATTTTTTCAAAACTACAAGCACAGCTATGCCGTTTCGATTCAATTATTATTTTCAAAATGTCCAACCTTACCTAGTACTTTAAAAGGTGAATACTTTTTTTTAGTTCATATATCTTTAATACTTACACCACATCTTATGATAATAACTCAATAAAACTGGCTATTAGGAAACAAAAAACATTTATTGGACTCATAAAACCAGGCTTTGGGCCTGTGAGATTATTACTCCTTGGAATAACTTTTGGCTCATCTTCACAGTTATCACATTACAAATATGGGTTTCTATAAATAACTAGGAAACTAAGAAAGCTTTCAGGAGAAATATAACATAAAGATACAGAAATGAAGCATGTGCTTTTGCATATTTTTCCTAGATTTTTTTTTACTATTCCAGTACAAGGATTATATGTAACGGGACAAAGAATAAATGTCAATGTCTGTGTTCTCAAAAAAAAGGAACATAATGGGGAAATAGTTGCACTTTGGATGAAAAGGCACATACTTGGGACCTGCATTCCCCAAATGAAAACCGATATTCAGGAGAGATAGCAAAACTTAATGTTCTGGAGAACAGAACATGCTGCTAAGTGTCTATGGCACCAGTGAAGTGGGAAAATGTCTGGACATGCTATTTGCCAAATAACTGTTATTTGCGAAGGAGTAACTCCAAACTCATATCCTACTGCTTTGGCACACTGAGTGATCCAATAAATTAAGAGAGACGCTGACCCTGGTCTTGATCTGCTGCATGTAATTAAAGAGTTTAAGAACATTTTCCTAGCAAATTAAAAAAGATATTTTTTTTCCCTTCAATGTTACAGTGTATCATTTTTGCTATCCCCAGCTAGTCTGACTCACTGAAGCCTTAAGGAAATGGAAGAAACAGTGAAGCTGGAAAACCTGAAAGTGAAATTTTTATTTCCTGAGCTGTAAAAAAAAACCAGGCACAAGAGCATAAAACATATTAGCCTAATAGATTCAGATAGTCATTCACATTCAGTTACTACAATTAACTTTTTCTCCCTCAAATCACAAAGTTGAATTGTGTAATATCCTCTTAGCAGGGGGCAAAATCAATTACAGAAAGAAGCACTGATTGTTCAAATGAAAACCTTGGCTCATCAGAGGGTCCAAGATGCTGGCCACTTTTCATTCTCAGAGAAAAAGAGTCTTTCTGATATGACTCCTTGGAAATGAGTTTCCCTCCAACAAAGAAAATTATTGGAGGGAAGAGACCACCTTCCCTGTGGGCTGTTGTCAATGGTGTCATCCAGAGCCCTCAGGAGCCTGAGACTTCATTTGGCAGTCAGAAGCAAGAACTCATTGGATAAATCTGTAGTATAGCCCCTAAGATATCCTAGTTTTTCTGTGTTATTAAATTAATTATAATTGCTGATTCTTGTAATTTAGAAACAGCATGTGAAAAGTATATGTGTACCCTGTTTAGAGTTGGCATTTCTTTGGCACGATTCCTTCTGTATAAAGGGAGAAGCTCTACTTGCCCATAATGTGCTTCACCTAGTCTTCACATAGCAAGAGAGATTTTCTCTCTTTTTGTGTAAGTTTACTACACATTTTCCCTCTGAATAGATGCTGTACTCAACATAAAGGAGAGAACAATATTTCTCAAGAATATAAATATTCACTCTTTTAAACTTTCTTTTTTACGGATGTTAGAATACGAGCTCCTCTTTGCTTCTTAATCAAATGCCATCTTCCACACTCACCCCAGCTCATCACTTATTCAAAATTATTTCAGATCATGCTCAGTTTAAAAATTAATTGAAAAGAAATCAGTCCCGCAAGGGTATAGCTGTGAGCTGTAATTTCGACTGACAGGGGGATAAAAGACTGTGGATTTAATCATGTCACTGTTAAAAACATTTTATATATGCAAAATTTTTTGACTTGCCACAAGCACATATGGCTTTAAATTGATCTTGACATA
This sequence comes from Coracopsis vasa, assembly GCA_026283785.1. Lineage (NCBI taxonomy): Eukaryota > Metazoa > Chordata > Aves > Psittaciformes > Psittacidae > Coracopsis > Coracopsis vasa. The sequence goes on along the minus strand of JANHGB010040592.1, from coordinate 15,132 downwards.
TGTCAATTCATCGGTGTAATGCAGGAGCACTATAGGAAAAAAGATTAATTTAGGAATTACTTTGAGATACTTGTAACTATTATTTCATCAAAAATGTAACTAAAATTCTGAAAAAAACAGACAAACCCTAACCCAAACCCAAAAATCAAACACCAAACCCTCTCTCATTAACTGAATGGATTTACTAGACTCAGTCTTTCAGTCATCTGAGAAGTCATGGCATTGGATCTTTGATACATAGTATATCCACAGTATTCCTCATGATATAGAAAAGGAGACTGAACAGTTAGAAAGCCATCAATATTTTGCAACACAATGTGAATATAATAAAAATTTCCAGTGTGATGTCCATGATTCATCATATTGTTCAAATGTTGATTTTGACAAACAACTGGAATTGGCAGGATTTGAAGGAAAGTGCAGCAGGACACTGACTGTGGGCCTTGATGAGCCATCAGGCTCCCCGTGACGGTTTCAGGTGTTTACAACATGGGGGAAAAGGGTAAGGATGTGATTTCAGGTGTGGGTTAACACTTTAATAAGTTCTATCTTACTTCTGGATAAGTAATAAGGTGTTGCCACATTAGTTGAAATTTGCAAGCTGCTGATGATTCAAATCAGTTATACATGAGAGAAATACTTTATGATGTTCCAAATGGGTTTGGAATGGGTTCAAAACTTTCAAGTTGCTTTGCAAAGAAAGTACTTATTCACTTTAAATACAAACCCTTCCCTCCACTCACAACCTGGTAGCAACGCTTTGTTCTGAGTTACTGATTCACTTCTGCTTAAAGTGTTATCCCTCTAAATTTATAATTTTTGAAAATAGGAGGGGAATTAAATGTGTTCCTCTGAGGATTCCTTTCCTTATCTTTCAAAGGTGAGCTCACTATTATGAAGAACAGAAAAATCAGTAATTCCTTAGAAGAGTTACAAGCACATTTCTTGTACTCTCTTTTAATATTTTTTCTTATTGCTTTGATTATTCATCATCCTCCTTTCTCAATGTAAGCTGTGATAAAATATCTCCAGTCCAGGCCTGAGGTTGTTTTGAAATTGCTCTACCAGCCTGAGGATTTACAGACAGAGTTCTGCTTTAACAAAACAACTATGTTGAAGAGTCAGCTTGCATATTCAAAAGTCTGGTTTTGACACAGATCTTGAAGGATACTCACACTCTCCTTTTAGGGATACTGGCAGGACTGAATGAGGAAAAGTCTGTCTGATTTCAAATGCAAGAGTCTACAGTGAGAACACATAGAAATACAAGGTCAAATGATGGTGACAGTGAAGAACAGCACATAGGTGAGTACTTCACACAGTGACATTAGTATTCTGGATACGAGCCATCTGCCAACTGCTAGAGAGTGGTTTATAGACAAAGTTAACAAACACATAGCACAAATGGTCAGCTTTACACCAGCTGTTTATGTCTGAGTCCAACAGATATATTAAGCAAGAAGTGTAGGTGTAAAACTGTGCTAAGCTTAATTTCCTAAATAGGAAGTAAAAACGAGCAAATGTTTAAATGAGAAACATTTAAAATGTTATTTGGCTTTCTAGGATAATAAACTTTCTTAAAAAATATAACTTCTCAAAGAAGATCAGGAAAAAGTAAGTGTTTCCAGCAAGAAAATTGTTAACTTAGGAACACATAGATATGCTTGATTTATGAAAAGCAGGATGAAATGGTAGACAAGAGTAGGTTTAAACACTTACTGGTAGGATTCGGGGGAGGGGTTTACCAGTTACCAAGAATTCTCAATTTTGTACTGAACTTTATCACAAAAGTCAGGAAATAAAGATCAGCAAATTAAATGAAGAAAAAATAAATATGAAGCTGGCAGAACCTTGGATAGAAAATGGGGTGATGGAACTACAGATTAGCTTTCTATTACAAAAAGTTTTGGAAAAGAAAACAAAGACTTACACAGAGAAAACACAGATTGTGCCATTTCTATGGCCATCTGCTATAAGGACATGACTGTCCAGCTGTGCTATTGTGAGAGGTGAGAAAAACAACCACTCAAACAGGACCTGCAAAGAGAAAAAATCCCTTGACAAGCCTGAAATCTTGTTTCACACCTCCCTCACCACAGGTGGTTTATGTTCCACCATACCATATATTAAAGTTGTGTCCCGGGACAAACCTAAGCTGTAAAGCACGGTGATTCATGGAAAGTAAACGTAAGTTACAGTTATCAAAAGAAACAAGGGAAAACAGATTGAGCAATGGACTGCAACCAGAGAGTTTCTCCTAATTCTGAAGGTTATCACAGATTCTGGAATTAACCCTGGCACTTAAAAAGATAAATGCTGTTTTTCAAATCAGTAAAGCTGACAGTGCCAGATTTTTTTTACATCAGTTGATTAAAAATGCACTTAGTGAGAATGTCAGTAATACTTGTATTGCAAATGTTTAAAGTTACTTTTTACTCACTTCTCCAACTCCAGTGTTTAGATAACAAAGTGGGTAAAAGAAAATCTCCAAGATAGTGATTCCAGCATCACACGGGTTATAACAGAGCATAGCTTCAGACCTCAGACCTGTTAATGGCTATTCATCAGAATCAGAAAGGTAAAGCTTCTCAAGCTTGGTATTACTAAAGAGCAGAATAAATGAATAAACCACAGTTTTTCAGGACCCTTGTAAAAGGAAAATAAATAATATTAAAAATAAATATTCAGGAAAAAAGGAATTGCATGATTCAGTTTTGACTTCAAAACATACGAATACTTACAAGTACTTTAGTGAAAGTCATTAGAAAAAAACATGTAACCTGTGGAGGTGAAGAGCAGCTCCCTTTTTAAGATTTCCTTCAACTTAAGGAATGAAATTGTTGAAAGCTGTTGAATCAAGCTACTGTCAGTACCTCAGGGTTTTCTGTTTAAGTTTTGTTTTTCCTGACAACTTCATATGAAAAGAAAAAAGAATAAAAATCTACAAGTATTGGGATTAGGAGGACACTTTGAATTTGGACTTCCTGGGAAGATAGATTAATTCAGTGGATGATGTGCTTTAGTGGAGCTGCAGGTCAAACCTCACAGGACTCCTAACTAACCAGACATCTTCCAAAGGGTGCAAACAGTAAGGAACTGAGAACAGCAGAGATAGATAAGCAGAAAAGAGAAGACCATGTCCAAAAAGTTAATCACAGACAGGAAAAGTTTATAAGTCATTTAAATTGGCGGAGCTTTTAATTTTATTGTGCTGTTTTGGAAATAGTGTGATTATTTGCTCTAATATCTAATGTGCAAAGGCAGTATTAAATAGCAGTAATAGGCTGAAATGTTCTGAGAGAGCTGTATGTCACTATACAGTTAAGCACTCAGTTAATAGATATGGGGGATTCATGCATGCTGAATGGGAACAATGTAATTATGGCAGTCATCCAAGAGCAAATGAAAGTATGAGGATATGGTTTTTAATGGCTTACATTCGAAATACTTGGTTTCCAGCTCTTTGTTAGACAAAAGGGAAAGAGAACTGGAGAAGGCCACCCTGGAGAAGACCTATGGCTGGTCCAATTCTTGTAATGTTCTTAAATTTTGGCATTTCAAAGAAAAAGCGTGGGGTGATTTGAACTGCACACACATTTTCCCAATGGCTGTAATAGCTGTATCGCTCATTGGATTTTGTAGCTTCTCTGAATGTGTTTCACTTTACAATTGACAAGAAAATCTGAATGCACACATTGTCTGATACAATGGCTCAGTTGACAAGCAGTCACTTGTCACAGTTCAGTGACTTGGTCTCTTTAGACCATGTGACCATGTTCTTAGAGTGGTAATTAATACTTCACAGGTAAAAGTATTTGTGTGTTTTACTTTAAAGTGTTCATTTTAACCTTAGATATGAAAGAACTGCCATTTAGTATTGAATTCACAGGGAACATGAGGGCTTAGGCACTCAGATTTCTAAAGAGGGGGAAAAGTTGTGGCTACAGACATTTTGATCCTTCTCTAACTGGTCTGGGAACCTGATCCAACAGAAGATGACTTGTTTGGTTCCCTTTGGCTGCAGAAGCCACTTTTCAGTGTAAAAACGGACATGAAGAGGGAAAGCTGGTGCATTCCCAGGTCATGCCTTGTATGGAAACAGGAGGGCAATTGGGGTGTATTCCAGCCCATAGCCAGGAATTCAGAATCACCTCTCTCCCCGCTAGTATAGGCGTAGTCCCTGAGAATGAAAAGCACCATTGTTTCTCCTGAGGCATTTGGCAGAGCTCAGTGACTGTGGCTGAATACTGTTTTCCCCATCACATGAAAGCAATACAAACTTCCTAAGAAGTGGTATTGGACAGATGCTGGGAAGTCAATGACTGAATAGGGCAAGAACAGACAAATTCATAGTTCAGTAAGCATGTGAAAACCAGAAAACTAAGACGAGCCACTCCTTTTACCTCAGATGAAGAGTACTAAGCAAATAGAAACTTCAAAACTGTTAGAGTCATGCCAACAGAGCATTACCACACTGTAAATCATTATTTAAATTAGCAATTACTTTCTAGCTTGAGTAGTAGATCAGAGGCTTAGTTTCACCCAAGAAGAGAATTCAAAAACCAAGTATTTATGGAGTATCAATTTAAAAATGGGCATAAAATAATCCATTACTAGCTTAGCATGTTTTCATATTTTTATGATTTTTTTCTCAGTGTTCTCTTCATTCGGCTTTTCATTGAACGGGTTTCTAAAAATTCTGATGGCAAAACTACCTTAATAGGTAACTGTATTTTATGATGTGGACAAACACAAGCTAGTGTGAATGTAAAATCTGCATCATTGTATTAATTTCATGCTGACCCCCAGGCCCTTAACTCTATATAGTCATTCATTTAAGTAACATTTTCTTCCCTTGCCATATGTTCACTGTTAAATTAATATATTTTCTTTCACTAATCATAATTTTGAATTTGATCTAAAGCCTGTCAGAAGCAATAAGAGTCTTCTGATTGAAATCAGTTCTTGGAGCTATAATTTTGACAATTTTATGTAAGGAATATCGACAGGTGACCACTGTTGCAGGAGAAAACTGCTCTACTCACACGGTTTAAATCAAATCAGTATTGAAATGGTTTATTGAATTATTAATGACACGTAATTAACCAGCAAAAAGCAAGCTATACATTCAGGATCAATATCAGGAATTGAATAGATAAATCACAGTATCTCACCAAAGGTTAGTAAACAAATTACTAAACACTCTACTGCAACTATTCCCCACAAGTTCTAAAGGCACACAGATGTGCAAACGTGGCTGCTTCCACATCAGGTGATCTCCTCACACTCCTCACCACCCACTGACCCCCATAGGAGTAAAACACACCCAGCGTGTCCCTGGGTACGTGCTCCTGCCCCTGCTGAGGGCAGGCGTGCCTCATAGGACAGCGCTCTGTTCAGGCTGCACAGATTTTGTGGTGCCAGGGACCACTTATCTCAGTGTCAAACCTGTTATCACACTTCCCTCTCTCCAACTTTTGAATACTCTTGGTTTTTTTACACTTCTTGTCAAGGTAATGTCTCTTAGCTCCCACCACCCCACTCCAAAGAGCTGTGTAATCCCCAGCTGCAGTTTAATCTGACTGCTGGTCATCCTTCATCAGTATTATATGCCTACTCAAAGTCCCTCTTAGGCAGCCTGGTGTCTTCCACTCATGCATGCTTTATTCTCACTTCCAGGCCACTCCAGAACAGACTATTTTGCCAAAAGGACATCTCATGAATTCCCCAACAGTGCACATACTACCTTTGTGAGATATCACTGAATGCAGTCATTTACATCAAAGACACCATCCTAGACAAGCTCCACAAACTTCTGAAGCCACATTTTAATGATAGGTACTGTTTTGTCTTCATTTACTTCAACTGAAAGATTGTACCAGAATCCCACCTTTTTAATGCTTAAAAACTTTCTTCTAATTTTCAGCCTAAATGTATTTATATTGTGTCAGAAAAAATTGCTTCTGGGCTAGCACTGCCCTTTAGTATACACAGATGTTCTGCTCCTTGCTGCTTTCTCTCTCTTTGTCACCATATACCCAGAGCCAGCAATCTGTAGCTGACAGAAATCTGTATCACAAATTACAGATATGTTGAGGGGAAGGGACCTCCAGGGGTAATTCTGCTCCAGCTTATCATGGAAATTAGGACAATTGTATCAGGGCAGAAGGGGTTTTGTCTAGGCATACCTTTGAAAAATTCCCAGAAAAGAGATTCAACAGCCTCCTGGGGTTTAAGGGCCAGGGATAGCTCAGCCTTTGGGTTGCCTAGTGGGTTTGTCAAGCTGCTCCTGTTCTCTTGAGGCTGCACAGATGCAGTGCCTTCCAAAATCGCTGGTGATGAAACACATTACAAAACATATTTACATTTCATTTAGTATGAAGTGCCCTGTGGCAACTCTTGATGTCACTTCTTTCTGCTGAAAAGATTTTGAAGAAACTTGCATGCAATATTAGCTTGTTCCTCAGCTGTAAGGAATATTGAATATAAATCATTTATACTGTTAGTGCAAAGGTGACTTTCAGTCAAATTACATACATTTGTCCGCTTGATAGATGTTCCCAATGTTCTTCAGTAGGTAGATGTCTGATTCACTGCCAGGGCAGATAGAAATCTACTGAGCAAGTCCTTGTATCTTTTCCTCAGTCATGCACTAGACATGCAACTTTTGGATGAAATATTCCTCTGCATTGATATTAACATCCTGAGGGGACAGATGTGCTAGGCTTAGGGTTGTGTTTACCCGCAAAGGCAACATTCAACAGGCACAGCACATGAAAACATCTTGATGATCATGCCTCAGTCAGAAAGAAAGAATTCTCTTCCTGAGTTTAAAGGTTCAAGACTATTTTGTCCCAGCCAAAAATTCACTTGCAAGTACAGGTTTTGCAATCCAGCTTTTGGAGGTGGGGAACAGAGAGGATGGAATGAACATAATTATTTCAGTATATACCTTATCTGTTTACATGTTTGAGAGAGGTATGTTAAAATTTAAATGGGCATAAATATCCACCAAGAAGAGAAAGTAAAGGGATAACAAACCAACCTGTAACTACTCTACTATATGAAATAGCATAACTTGTTTGTTTCCATTATAAGTTTTTGTCACATGGGCTGTGCCTTTGTCATTGTGTTAAGTGTCCTATATTTTTGCACTGCATGTATTGAAATTTCCCATCACAGTCAGAAAAACTCTCATTTACTTGGCCGTAGTTGACCATGCAAAAAGGCAGGATAGCGTTTTTAATTAATAGAACTTTCCTCAGTGTGCTGAAGAGTTCTTCTACTGTGCTGCATTATCAGTCAGGAGTCATAAAAAAGTCTCTGCTCCTGCAAAACATAACTATTAATATTCTCCAACCATGATAGAAGTGTGATTAGTGAACAGCACACTGTGGAATTTGATTAGTTTGCTGACTGTGTGATAATGTAGCAGCACAGCCTTAAAATGTCCCAATGGAAGTCTGTAGTCACATGTAACTGTTTTGCTTTATGTTTCCTATGTCTTTCTGTGATTTCTGTCTACCCAGCTCCCAGTTAGATGTTGAATTTCCACGCTTTAAGACAACTCTGAGTAAAAAATCACTGATGTGATCTTAGGCTTATTTTTCTGACTTACATACAACAGCTAGCAATGGAGTTTCAAAACATATGCTGAAGTCATTTGGGGGCAGCTAGCAGCAGCTCTCAAACCCCTCTCTCTTGTGGCCTATGGTCACATTCTGTTTGAAGGATTTTCTCTCTCAAGTGTACCAGATGGACTTTTTGCGTATAACTTCTCAAGCTCTGTTGAAAAATATGCCTATCCAAGTGCAGCAATATATTATTCCATAAGCAAGAGTGATCTGGACATTATTTAGCAGTATTCTCTTTGACAAGAATTAGGCTCAAACACTGTCTTGCTGAATGACTGACCTCTGTTCACATCTAGTATCTCAGGATGTTGTAGCTGGGTGATTTGTATCCTTGAAAGAGATAATAAATGTGTTATGTTGCAGGCCATATGTCACAGATGTATTTTCTCTCTCTCTGTATTGCATGAATTTCTAGGTATCTGGAAGACAAGAGATTGCTTTTTCCGTAGGATTTTGCAGTCAGTTAGTGATCTCTGAATTTATCTATTATAATTGATATAGGAATCAGGCACCTTTTCTTTTAAGGGAGGTTGGGGGAGTGGGTTGGGGAGCAGATGGCCATATTTTTCTGGAGATTTCCAAGTGTCCTGCATGTAGTCTGAGTAATATAATTCATAGAATCATAGTATAGTTAGGGTTGGAAGGGACCTTGAAGATCATCCAGTTCCAAGCCCCCCTGCTATGAGCAGAGACACTTTCCACTAGACCAGGTGAATCAAAACCACATCCAGCCCTACCTTGAACACTTCCAGGGATAGAGCAGACACAACTTCTTTGAGCAACCTGTTCCCGTGTCTCAACACCGTCATAATGAAAAATTTTTACTAATGTCTAATCTTAATCTCCCCTTTGTTATATTAAAGCCATTACTCCTTGTTCAATCACCACATGCCCTTATAAAAGGTCCCTCTCCAGATTTCCTGTAGGTCCCTTTAAGTATTGGAAGACTGTTATAAGGTATCCCTGGAGCCTTCTCTTCTCCAGGCTGAACAAGCCCAACTCTCTCAGCTTCTCTCCATAGGAGAGGTTTCACCCTGCATTTAGTTTGTCTCTCCAGCTTTATACCAGTGCTCTTAATTTAATGGGATTTGGGTATTTTTCTGGAAAGTTCATCTTTCTGTGTGCTGTTTAGTTACTTATATCTGTCATGTTCTCCACATGTGGTTGTGAGTTTCCTCAACAGTTCTGTGAGTATCTTTAGGGCTCAGCAGAGTTGCTGTAGGCTCTCAGAATCTCCATCCCTCTATATCCAAGTCATTTCCTAAAGACAGAATTTTCTGAGCATTGAAATACAGTATTACTTGATTTTAGTCTGTGAAATCTACCCAAAAGGCATTTTTATTCCAGAAGAGAAAGGGAAGTAAATAACAAAGGTAACTAGTATCCTCACTGTAAACCAGCTGCTTCAAGATGGTGTTTTGCACCATTCTGATGGAGATGATTTCCCTCGATGCCTCTTCTTTGAGCGGGCTCACTAACTTTTCTTCATAACTGTGACCGTCCTTGTTTCACTGCTTCTTCTCCAGGTCTGGGAGGGCTTTTTAACTGTTTCAGGAGAAAATCTGCAGTTATCTGATAAACTGTATATTTTTAACACATTCACAAATGAATGTGGATATACTCCTCTTGTGTATATTGCCATGTCTCTATTGCAATCAGAAGGCAATACTACTTTCTTTCAGCTGAAGAACCAGCCTTCAGACTACAAGCTGTTATTACTAAGTATAGACTCAAAACTTTGTTTATCATGTCATGGTAGTACAGCAGAGCTGTGGTATTTTCTGGTACTGAGCAAAAAAGACTGTCAGAGGTGACACATTTTTAAAAAGATGCGCTGTTTATTCATATAATAAGGAATGATTGTGACCATGGTAAAAGGTGAAATATGAAATAATATGGCCTTGTTAAAAAATCCACAAGATGTTCATCATTACTTTCATTCGTTTACCACTGTGGTCAATGTTAATACTCACTTCAGTAAGCACAATTAAGAGACAAACCTGAGAAATCTTATCTATGTCTACTGTTTGTGTTTGACAGCAAATATAAGAAGCATATCTCTTTTATTTTAACCTTTTTTTTTAACTTTTTTTTTTTTTTTTTGAGGCACAAAAGACTATGCCTAAGAAGTTGTCCTTGCAAGAACTGTATTATGGGAATACACGGAGTAATGCACTTCCATTTCCGAAGCTATCCTGTAAGCTAACTTACCCTCTAGGGTGCTGCTTTCTCTCTTAGTGACATCTAATTGAAGATGTGCTATCAAAATGTAGCTGTTTCTTCTAGCGTTGTGCACACAAAAGTTCAAGATTTGTATTTAGCTTAAAATATTCAATAGCATATTGTAAAAATGGCATGCATACTAGTTGACATTTGGGACCTGTGTATGATATTTAGAGATGTAACAAAATTGTTAATCTGGGAAACATCTGCTGCTTGGGAAATGTGATGCAGTGCAACTGGATTTGCAGAATAAAATGAAATTCCTGTGTCTGTGCTCTGAATTGTGCAAATTTCAGTCCTACTTATTTTGATCCACCCACATAAAATGAGGGAGTGGTGTTTTAAAAATATAATTGACATTTCCTGCTCTTTTGTCCTACTGAGATCAGCTTGTAAAACTCTCTTTTTTCTACTGAGACAGAGTTAAGTGCTGGCTGTGAAGTACCGAGAATTCTTGTATGCTGATGTGCCAGAGAAAACAAATAATTTTATCTCTCAGTATAGGAGCAGAGGATGTTTCTTCTAAGCAGTCCCACAAGACAACATAAATAAGTATTTCTTGATCTAGAAGCAAAAAGCCTAGGCCCAAAAGTTAGTGTGAAGACTTCTTACATCAAGCAGAGAATTAGTACACTTCTGCAATTGACTGGCTTCTCCTATCTCACCTACACACTGCTCATGTACAAGGCTCCACTCACCACTCAGGTGGCATTACAGCAGTATTCTGCAAAAGGGGTGAGCTCTACCAGGTAGTATTTGCCTCTAGGGAAGCTGGACTATTCAAGAAACCTAAAGTCTACACTAGACAGTTAAAATACATACTATATTCATATACATGTATATGTATTCCATTAGACTTTAGATTTATTTTTTTTTTCTCAAGAAAGATTCATCCACCTAATGAACAGTTCAGTATCATCAGCAAAAAAGAATCACACACTTTCTCTTTTCATGGAGGTCAGCTGCAGTGAAATCTGAACCCAGTAATATACCTTTTCACTCATTAAAAAATAACAGTGAAAATCATCAAGAAGTAGAAGGTGGAGGAGGTGGAGGGAAATGTGTTCAACTGGATATTCCTAAAAGCATTTCAAAATGGCAGGATCAGAAAGGGTTAGCTACGCTATTAATCTCAGTTCAAAGAACATGCAAGTAAACTCCCTGATGCACAGAGCACTAGATTGAATCCTTATGAACGTGACCTGTTGGCTCTGAACTTTATAGAGCAAGCAGAAACAATTAAAAAAAAAAAAAAAAAAGGAAAAAAAGAATTATAATGAGCACATTATTTTTATATATAGTAGTAGTTTCTTGCCAGCTGGAAAAATTTGTATCTTTTTTCTTCTAAAATAAACAGAATATAAGGGGTTTAGTTTTGCCTTTCTGGTTTTCTCTAGGTAGCAATCTTTATCCATTTTATTGAAAAACTTTCCTCTCTGTCTACAAGAACAAGCAATACGTTTTGGGAAACTTTACTAGTTATTCTGTCTGGACAATCTTTCTTCTTATACAGAAGCTGTCTGCATCTGGGTGGTCAGATTGATATCTCAGCATAAGTACAAGCAGACTGGAAACAAAATAGTAGATGGAAAATACAGTGTCAACTAAGAAATCTTAGAAAGTTTTTTTAAAGAAGAAACTTATTAGATTAAATATAGATAGATATATTTATTGCCCAGACTTTCCAAAAAATGTTAGACACAAATACCTTTCCTGAGTATTTTAGGTATGATCAAGTCAGAGTCTTTCAGAGGCAGAAGTTACCCTTGATCATGTTCTTGGTCTGTGAGTATAGCTGTGGTTTAAGCCCAACCAGTTCAGTTTACCATGTAGTCATTCACTCACAATTCACCTTTCGCTTCCCCTTCCCCAGGCAGGACTGGGAGGAGAATCGAAAGAATGCAATACCCACAGGTTGAGATAAGAACAGTTTAATAACTGAAGTACAATATACTGCTACTACTACTACTACTACTAATAATAATAAGGGAATAATATCTGTAAATCAGTGTGAAATACTTTTAGTTTAATAGAAAGTAAGTAAAAATGAATGCAAAAGAAAACTAATAAAAATGTTATATTTTTGGACAAAAAAAATGGTTTAACTGCTAATTGTCATTACTTGAAATTAAACACAGCATTAAAATATCTTATACTTCAGAAATTACAGCTAAATATATTGGTATTTTATAGTCACTGTAATATGAAAATCTCTAGTATGAATCAATAAATTGAAGAACTCCTAATGTTCCACGCACATTAATATTAACTGAAACAAATTACAGTTCATTTTGAGGGAGGAAAGCAGAGAAGATAATGAAGGTAAGGCGAATCTGTAAAAGACATAGAGTCAAGATATTTTACTTAAAACATGTTTAACTTTTCAACAGATGTTCCCAGGACCGAAACTGAGTTAATTATAATTATATTTATAATTACAGAATGGAAATAAGTCTGGCCTTCCATGCCACAATATGCAAGAAGACATCTAAACACAAAGTGTACCTTAGTTTGTAGTTTCCAGTTTTTGTCATATGAGATGTTGAAAGCCCTGTAACTGCTCAGCCTGGACAAGTGAAGGCTCATCGGGTAACTTATTCCTGCTTCTAATTTCTTAATGGGTATTTAGGCCAAAGACAGGGTCAAATTCTTGATGGATGGGCATAACAAAAGACAAGCCCCTATATTTCAGCAAATAAAATTCCAGTTGACCACATGGAAAAAAGTCTTCACTGTGAGGGTGATTAATACTGGAACAGGATGCTCAGAGAGGTTGTAGAGTCTCCATTCTTTTTGATACTCAGCACCTCACTGGACAATGTGCTCAGCAATCTAATATAATTTTGAAGTTGAATGCACTTTGAGCAGATCTGACTAGATAGTCTCCAGTGGTCATCTAAATTATCTCTACTTCAAATCTAAGATCTAAATTATTGCTTGATTTGATGATTTGTGAGCAGCCTAAAGGCCATATAGTGACAATTAGCCATCTAAACTTTTTCTTGATCACTCTTTCTCTGAACTGCAGAATATTTTATTACTTTATTTAAAGTGAGAGTTGGAAAATAACCTATCTGAGGCTGTATAATGGATAACTCATCCTGGCTGAAAAACCTGCAAACAAATTTTCAGGACTGTCAGCTCTGTCTATATAAGTGATTACTGAGAAAGAGATATGTCTTATCATATTTTAGATATTTACAATGCAGAAATCCACATCCAAGCTACTTATCAAAACTAAATTAAATAGAAAGAAAAAGGATCCTAGTGAGTAATTAATCTGGTCTATTTCAGCTACCTATCAAGAGTAATGAATGGTGCCTTCAAATGGCCTATTTTTCTGTCATTTCCTAAAAATATAGAATAGGCAGTTAATTCAGTAGTAAGAGTGTACTGTGTGAAGACTCAAATGAAATAGTCCCTCCTAATTATCTTGTAGAAGGACTCCTTTATTGTTTCTTACATCTACTGTGTCCTTTGTCAGTTACTTCCTCAGATAGGCTTAGCACTTGGTTGCCACAACTGAATAGGGATCAGAGAAGTGATCAGCAATTATCACATCCTGCTGAGATTTCATTGCAGCCAACACTGTCAGGATGAGGAAATCATAGATTCATAGAATAGTCCGGGTTGGAAGAGGCCTTCAAAGGTCATCTAGTCCAACCCCCCCACAATGAGACACAATTTCACCTTGATCAGGTTGCCCAGAGCCACATCCAACCTGGCCTTGAATATCTCCAGGGATGGCACATCCGCCACCCCTCTGGGCAACCTGTTACAGTATTTTACCATCCTCATTGTAAAAAATTTCTTCCTTATGTCCACCCTGAATCTCCCCTCTCTTAAAGTCATTACCCCTCGTTCTATTGCAACTAGCCCTGCTAAAGTCTTCTTAAAACAAATTGAGAAGGGCTCTGAATCACAGGGCTTTGTTCTTATGGGGTTTTTTCACTTCTCAGGCATCTGATAGAAGGCAACACTATGGACTACAAGCAGTCCAGGAGGTTTCTGGAGGGCATTGGGATAATTTCTTTGTACGGGTACTAGGTGGACCAATCAGGTATGTGCACAGCTGGATCTGCTCTTCACTAGTAAGTAAGAGCTGACTGCGGATTAGAAAGCAGTGGTAGCCTTGGTTGTAGTTGTGTTAGATATGGAAGCTGTTGATCCTGAAGTGAGTGAGGAATGAGCATAACAGGGTGCAGACTGTGCATTTCTAGTAAGCAGATTTAGGCTTATTCACAAAACTGGTAGGTGGCATCCAGTTGGATGCTAGCTCTGAAAGGCTAAGGAGCTTGGGAAAACCATAAGACCTTTAGAGACAGCACTGTCTCACTGAAAAGATGGTCTGTATTGGTACTTGGGAAGACAGGTGTGGTATTTATAGCTTTCTCTAAATATCTCTTCTCCTTTGTGTTCCTTATTGACAGAGCATCCTCATTTGTGCTTCAGATATATTAATATAGAACAATGTTGGCCTAATTTTATGCATAGCAATGTGGATAATTTTTACTAAGATGCCCAGGGATCTCAGTGAAGACCCAAAATTAAGCCATGCAGAAGGAGTAGACTATTTTATCAGATTTGAATCCCATGAAAGCAGGGAATTCTGTGGCCAAACAGTGTGCACTTGCGTTAAACAGAAAACAAAATCATTCCAGTCAGTAAGGACGCTTGTTATCCTGGTTTTTGTTATTTTTCTTGTATTTTTCCTATTCTCTGATGTACCAAACCTATTCCTTACAAACACTATAGGGAAAGTAGTTTTAACCGTTACTTATCCTCAGCCCATAGCAGGAGACTGGCTTGGCTAGGATGGCTAGAGTCCTGATGCAGGTCTTTTTAACAGGTCTTCATTTTCCAGTTTTATTTCTGCATTGATTTGGACTTCATATTTGCAAATACATTCACTAGCATCAGGCTTGCATCGCGACAAAATTCCTCCATCAGCTGAAAAATAGCTTTTTTTGCTAATAAATACATTATTTCATTCCTTTTAGCATGATGGAAATTTAGAAATTCTCAAGTTCTCTCTAGGTTCCTGCTTTTATTAAAGGTATAAAGCCCTTCTTGTTAGGTATATAAAAATATATTACTCCACCAGGACTACAAGCACACATGCTCTTGTGAGTTGGAACATAATATAGATAATGGTGTCAGGTTTGACATTTTGAAGATGGGTGAATTCCTGAATGGGTGAAGCAATAAACACATGAAGCAGAACAATTGATCTAGAAATGATTCACTGTACCCCCATATTTAAATATTCCAAATA
>JANHGB010040591.1:0-15771 GCA_026283785.1 Coracopsis vasa | reverse complement strand
CTGGTCTCCAGCTGGACATTGAGCCATTGACCACAACTCTTTGCATGCGGCCATCCAGCCAGTTCTTTATCCACTGAATCAATCAACTCTTTTGTAACTCTTTTGAACTTACAAAAAATATACAATTTAAACTCTGTCAAAACCTTTAACTGAGCCTGCATTATAAACCATGTTTATGAACTAATAACAGAATTGCAAGAGTTACTAAGTTTAGTTGTCTGGATTGTCCAGATAAACACAATCAAAAATTAAAATTCTTCATTTCCAGTAATTACAAGCTGCATCCTAATCACAGAAAAGATACTTCATTTGTTAGTTTCAAGTTTTGCAAGAGCATGGTGAGTTTGTTTCCTTCTGCATTTCTCCTTTCTCAACTAATCCCTTTGCAGCTTTTGCTGCCTTCACCCAGAAGAGCCTTCCTGTGGTTTATTCTTGTAATCATTCTCTGATCCTTCTACAATACTTTAGACATAACATGGCTCTTTCAACATGTACTTCTTACTTTTTTTGTTTTATTTTGATTTAAGCTAAGCTAAGAGGATGAAATATGTATTTAAAATTACACTGAATTGCAGATTTGTTACATAATTAAGGGAAAAGATTAAACCAGAAAATATTTGAATAGCATAATTAAAGAACTAGTAGTTTCATTACCTGTCCACTTACCATGAAGTAGGTCCATATCTGTAACCCGAAAATCAAACACAGCTTTTCCCCCTTTCTGATTTGACACACATTTAGACTTCCTCTCCACCCCCCGTATGAACTGAAGCAGAAAAATACACTATTACAGTTTCACTTTCAGCTGCACATCGCTTTCAACCTTCAATAAAGACAGTGCATTATTTAAAACAAGTAATGCAGTGCAGCTCTATGGTAAGCTTAGCACATGATCAGAACTTTGATAATTTAGAGCAGCAAATATTATGTGGCTGCCACTGTGAGGCAACAGCACGTAATTCTGTTGTCATTCACATAATCCGACTAAAACTGGAATTGAGCAATCCCAGCTCATTATATCTTAAGCACCAAGTTGCTCAGAGATATAGATCTAAAAAGGGAGTTTACATATTTATGAACATATTTAAAGTCTAAATATATGTGATAGTCCTCCACTGAATGGTGTCAGCATTCTTGCAGGCTGGATAGGAATACACTGAGTTTTGCATGAAGAGTTATAAATGATTAACAATCCTTATGCTGAAAGGTGGAGCTGTAATCTCAGAAATGCTATCGTATCGTGATGCCATCTAGTGACAGGGGGTTTAAATCACAGACTGGTTTGGGTTGGAGGGGACCTTAAAGCTCATCCAGTTCCAACCCCCTGCCATGGGCAGGGACACCGTCCACTAGAGCAGGTTGCTCCAAGCCCCGTCCAACCTGACCTTGAACACTGCCAGGGATGGGGCAGCCACAGCTTCTCTGGGCAACCTGTGCCAGCGCCTTACCACCCTCACGGGGAAGAGCTTCTTCCTAAAATCTCATCTCAGTCTCTCCTCTGCCAGATTACAGCCTTTTCCCTCTTTGTCCTGTCCCTATAGGCCCTTGTCCAAAGTTCCCCTCCAGGTTTCTTGTAGGCCACCTTCAGATATGGGAAGGCATCCTCCCTCTCTCCAGGTACTGGAAGTTCCCCACTCCTCTCCATCTGTAGATCCAATATTGACAGACTATAGTGATTATACACTAGAAAATTGTTAGTTATTTTTTCCCCTTAGGTGGATATATGGCTCAGCCTGCTAGGCCCTGCTCAGGTAGCCATGTCTTACTTTTATTCCTACAATAATCCAAACTACTTTGTTACTGCTCCAAGTTGTTACCAGAAGCTTTTGCTGTATTCTCCCATTAGTTATAACCCAAGTTAAGTAACACTGGCACTTCTGTATTTGAAATTCCCAACCTACTAGAGAAATAAGCTCTCAAAACTCAATAGGTGATATTGACAGCATAGTATCAGTAAATATTAAATATCAGGACAAAAGTTAAATCTAATACACACATCCTCAAAACCTTCAAAGCGGTTTTGGTGCGTTTTTTTGGGGGTTGTGTTTTTGTTTTGGTTTGGTTTGGTTTTTTTTCTGTTATTCTGGAGGAAGCACATTTAACAGCACTGCCATGCATACAACAAAAATGTGACACAGGCATCACCCTATGTAAAGTTG
Source organism: Coracopsis vasa (assembly GCA_026283785.1). Taxonomy (NCBI): domain Eukaryota; kingdom Metazoa; phylum Chordata; class Aves; order Psittaciformes; family Psittacidae; genus Coracopsis; species Coracopsis vasa. Next base: position 13,612 of record JANHGB010040591.1, on the reverse strand, counting down.
AGCAAGTTGATAGTAATTCAAATGATGAAGTTTTAAAGGACAACAATAATTGGATGCTGCTTAGAGTACTGGTTACATATTGCTTATATTAGGATGAAGCTAACAGAATAGGTAAAGTGGTTTTTATGCTTCTCCAAAAATAATTTATTTGTAAGAAATACAAACCTGAATGGAATTAACACTTCCTTTCCCAGCCTGATACAGGCCCCTTTATACATATAGTACATACTTGGTCTGTACCCCACACAGGTAGAACAGAAAGATATCTGTATGGACAGCAGAAAAGTCTGAAGAAGCACAATCTGTCATCCTTACAACAAATAGGATGCGAGTTTAGCCTGGCGATGGCCTCTTGCTTGAAAAAACCTTGCCTAATTGCTTCCTACTAGAGTTTAACAATCTGGCTGACAATGAGCTCTCACACGGGCAACTAGAATATCTGCAGGGCAGAGTATTCTCAGCAGGAGTAGCAGTCTGCATCAGAGAGATAAAAGTGCTTATTCTGTGCTCCAATGTCAGACAGTACAGAAAGTCCTTTGAACAATATTAGATGTAACAGAAATCACCTAAAAGAGGCATTTGAATGCATAAGGCTTTTATTACTCACAATAATGCCCTTCTGCTTCAATTTTCTCCACTTGAAAATGCTGATCATTGGTCTTAAACGGGCAATTTCTTCCACTAATAATCCAGGATTTATCAGTGATAAAAAGAGAGCATACAGTGCCACACAATGCTACAATGATTTCAAGTCCAGATTACCTTGCAATATTTAAGTAGCCTTGACATTAACAGCAAACTGACAGTGCAATTTCCAAGGCTACGTAAGAAAAGGATACAAGTACAGGGCCTTAAAAAAGCTGAGGAAAGAAACTATCCAATTACTCCAGCAAAGTCAAGGGCAGCCTGAAGTAACGCACTGCCAGGGACTGATGGGATCCAACAGTCCTAGAAACCCATCCCTCAAGTTTTCCCTTCCTCTGAATTGGAGTTCTCTCAAATCAAGTATTGTGCCTTGATGAACTGTTATGATATTGGGCTCTATATTTTCTATAAAGGTAATTGGCATTGATTTCCTCCTCCATTTCAGTATTAAAAGTCCTCTTAATTCATAGGAGTTCACTGTTCAAATGTTCTAACACAGCAATATATGTTGCCAGTGGCTGCATTATTGTTACAGCCATCATTCCTTCTCTGTTATTAACAGCACCTTAATGCATTAAAATTGTTATCCACAAAATTACAATAAAACAGTTACAAGGTCTGCAGATAGTATTGGTAACTAGTTAGGTGTACAAGAACTCTCTCTTGGAGGGTATCTCTATACATCCTTATACATCCAGCTCTGAAACAAAGCCAAGCTACAACATATATTTGTTTTCTAGATTTGGGGAGACCCTTTTTCTCCTGCCAAAATGATCCCTCCAGGAATTACTGCAACAAAACCAACACACACTTACCAGCTTTTTCACCAGGAAGATCACTGCATTTAGCAGCTCTTACAAAGAAAAAAAAAACCAAGCCAACCCAGTTTACACAGTTATCTACTTACGGTAAAAACTAAGTGTATATTTTTGTGTAAAAATGACAAAAAAAATAAAGTCTTTTAGCTTGAATGTAGCTACCAAGCTTGTTACAAGATACATGATTAATACTATGATATCTCTTTACTTCTGTCTTTTACACATTCTTGAACCAGCTCTTGGAAATATACTCACTCTAGAGCCCCTTTTGAATCTGGTAACTTGGAAACATAACTATGTAATATGAAAATAAGTAGCTGAAAGGAAAGTTAGCAATATTTTTTTACTTGTCTTAAACCCAAGAATTTATTTCTTAATTTTTTTACAAACATTATTTCATACAAATGATAGAGAACAGTTTTCTATCCACACTAAAGAAATCAATGTGGCATTACCCATGGCTGCAGTCCCTCCAGGGGTATACCTATTCTGTTATGGGCTTATCCATGGCCACACACTTTGAGGTACTCCAGTGTGACCTTGTGCATAGCCACAGATACTTGGAGGTATACCTCCTCCAGTGTGGGCTTATCCTTGGGCCACAATCCCTTCAGAGGTATACCTGCTGCGGCACAACCATGGCCAGAGATACTTGTAGATGTACCTGCTCTTGCATGGGCTTATCCATGGCCACAGATGCTTCAGGGCATCCTGCACCCATGTGGACTTATCCACAGGTAACAGTCCCTTTGACTGAAGTTCACAGTGGAGTTCCAGCCTGTCCAGTAGAGCAGCACAGACACAGGAGCCATGCCTGGCCATTGCCAGCCCAGACATATGGCCATTGCTGTTATCAGACCATTCCCAGCACAGTGCAGGAAGATAAGCACTATAGCATGCACCAAAAGCAAAAAGCAGCCACTAACAAGCACCAGACTGTAATATACAGTAAAGCAAGCAAGCCCCATGGCAAGCACAGAAGCCTGCCAACGAACAGCTAAACAGCAATAACAGCTACAGCTTCCATCTAGCACATTCCAGACAAATCTGTCATTATCTCAAACCCTTCAAGACCTATACTGGGCCCTAAAAATAACTGCCACGGTTTAACCACAGCAAGCGGCTAAGCCCCATATAGCCACTCACTCACTCCCCCTGCCGTGGGATGGAGAACTGTAAGGATGAAAATGAGAAAACTCGTGGTTTGAGATAAAGGCAGTTTAATAGGTAAAGCAAAAGCCACATGCTCAAACTAGAAAACCAAGGAATTAATTCATCACTTCCCATGGGAAGGCAGATGATCAGCAATCTCCAGGACAGCAGGGATCCATCATGCATAATGGTTACTTGGGAAGACAAAGGCCATCATACCAAACATGTACCCCTTCTTTCTTCCCCCAGCTTTATATACTGAGCATGACGTCCTATGCCATGGGACATCCCTTGGGTCAGTCAAGGTCAGTTGTCCCGGCTGTGTCCCCTCCTAACTCCTTGTGCCTGCTCACTGGTGGGGTGAGGAGCAGAAAAGGCCTTGACTGTGCAAGCACGGCCCAGCATTAACAGAAAGATCCCTGAATTATCAACACTGTTTTCAGCACAAACACAAAACATCACCCCATATCAGCTACTATGAAGAAAATTAACTATCTATCTCAACCAAAATCAGCACTGCTCAGTATCTTCACAAATCAAGTTTGGTTTCAGTCTCAAAATAACACTCAATTGCTTATGCACCATATTATCAGGTACTGTAAACTAAACTAACTTCTGAACTATACCAATTTACACCAATTTTCACAAGCATTTATATTAGATTATAACAACCTTCCCACACACCAGTTTATAAGGTCCCCCAGTTAACCTCTTGAAAAGCAAAAAGACAATAAAACCTCCTTTGGGGAAGTTACTGACTGTAGGTATGACCATCACAACCAATCATATCAAACAATATCTTTCCTACATGGATCACACAAATGTTTTCCTCCTCTTCTAAGTCACAGGAAGCTGATTCCAGGAGGAACTCTGCTGTTCCTTCCAGCTTTGGGATATTTCAGGAGTCTCAATACACGAACTTTTCTTCAATTCCAAGTTAATTTTGAATAGGAGGGAAAAAAAAAGTTCCCGGTAAAAGAGTCCTCTCAAAACCCAGGACATTCTAATATCTCATTTCATTTACTTTAAATACAGTCCACCTGCATGTTCTTTTAGTACAGCAAGCATTATTGTCCAGCCACCCCTTCTCCTTCAGAACAGTATGAGTGTCCTTCACAAAGTGTTTTTGTTAGTTTAACAATGTGGATAAACTCTCTTTGCCTCCAAAAAGTCTTTCTTATCTTTCCTTTGGTTTCTGTGTTAGCTTTAAAACACTCCTGGTAGGAGCCGGTAAGGGACCGCTGCAGTGTAGCGCTTCCAGTCCTTCCCATATTTGCTGAGACAACGGTGTTCATCCCTAATGCACCGGTGGGTTAGCAGAATAGTCATATAAACTATGTAGAAGTAAGGCAAGATGTGCTCAAACCCACAAGCCAGGCAGTAGGCCAGGGAACCCATTAGGTCACCTGTGTAGTTAAAATGACGTGCCCACCCCCAGAATCCCGAGGTCATCAGCTTGCTGTAGTACTTGGTGCCTTCTACAGACATGTAGGAGCACTCTATGTACTCTGGTTTCTTCCCCCATATCTTGCAGTTGCCGTTGGTACGACGGAAAAGGTCCTTCTGGTGGTTGGTCATTCTGAAGATGTAATAGCCAATGAAGCCCAGTATCAAGATCCCTATGGCATTGGCTGTGCCCAGCTGGACAGGGTGGTAAACCAAATACAAGCCCTGGGGGGAATGAAAAGAAACAATTAGTGATTTACCTTAAATATATGCTCCCATATATGAATTTGTGTTAAAATATGAACCAACACCCACCAAAAAACCCTCAACATGCTGGAGTACAAAAAGGCATTAAAAGGATTTAGAAAAACATATAGACACAAGACAGTGATAGAAGAAGACACTGAAGAAGGGGAGGAGAGGAAAAGATATCAAGTCTATGCAAGCACAGTAAGCCTTCCTACAAGTGCATCATTACAAACGATGTAATGGTTACATTCAAACATTCAAACTGTCTAGAAACAGTTGAAGATACAAATCAAACTGTGAAGGAGAATGTTTCTTGAAAGTTTCTTTCCTTTTAGCCCCAACACATACTGTACCACATTTTTACCTGCAAAGTATAGAGGTAAGGCAACCAAACACAGTCTCCCCAGCCTAAATACCATCCAAAATGATCATGGCAGATATCAATGGTTTTCAAATACCAGGCTTCATTCCAGAAGAAGTCCAAAACATAAATACCCTGAAACAGACCAACAACATTATTCACATTAATAATAGAGCACAGTCACCAATTATCTTGTTTAACAGCATCAGCCTCATCTTTCTGTGCTGTCTTGTGATAAGAGCATAAAACTGACTTGTTTTTTTATGTTAACACCTCAAAAATAGGGTAGTAAGAGGAACACATCACACAAATATACTCCATCCAGATGGATAAAGCAATAATAAGTCATGCAAAGCAATATTAACCAAGATGACTAAGGAATTCAGGATGAAGTTCTTTACTGTGAGGGTGGAGAGGCACTGGAACAGGTTGCCCAAAGAAGTGGTAAATACTCCATCCCTGGCAGTGTTCAAGGCCAGGTTGGACAGAGCCTTGGGCGACATAGTCTAGTGCAAGGCATCCCTGCCTGTGGCAGGGGGGTTGGAACTAGATGTTCTTAAGGTCCTTTCCAACCCTAAGCATTCTATGATTCTATGATTAAGACAAGTGTCTAAGGGCATAGACTTCAGAAGTATACTCCCATACCTTTCTTCAGCTTAAAGAGCCTTACGCTTTCAGAGAGGGGAAACAGAGATTCCATTGAGCAGGCTTTTATTTACACTTATCAAACTTATAAATCCAAACTATTATCTGTACTTAGGACTTCGAGGTCTCTTCAGGAGAGAGCATGGCACCAGACTGGCTGTTTTTAGGTGCGGAGACATCTCTAGTTCTACATGTCTCACACGCACACACAAAAAAAACCAAAAACCAAAACAACTTAGGTGCAGTGCTGCCCCCAATAAAAAAACCTGTCCAATTTAGCTCCAACTAAAGCCATAGAATTTGTGATTGTTCTCTTTGGATTCAAGATCATGCTATGCCTGTTTCCAGAACGTAGGCTCAGAGAAGCATTTCTTAAGTTCACACTGAAATCTGCTGGTGCAGGTATGACCATGCCACTAGTTGCACTGCATGAATACAGCAGAGTATTTACGCTGGCACTCTGAATGAACAGAAGTGTCGAAAAAATCAAGTTCCAGTGCATGTTCTCTCAAAGAGGTTGTTCGGGCCAGGAAAAAAATTCAATTTCAACACGAAAAATTTTTTCTACTTTAATAAAAATAATTTATTTCCAAATTGAGTTCTTACTTTGCTTCTCTGAATTTACCTGAAGGATGTTGACAAGGATCATGGAGTTAGTTACTTGGCCATACAGCTCCTGTTGTTTAGCAGCATAGGAAAGGTTAATTAGAGTCCAGGCTACAATACCAGGGCGCCCATTGAAGAAGAGCTTGAAATCAAACCACTTTCCTATTCGAGGGTTAAATTCAATCCCCATCATGTAGTCATAAAAGAAGTTGCCAGTGAATTTGCTAGAAAGCATAAAAAATTGGAAATATATGCAGTTACACACAAATACTATTCTAACTATACATTTCAGATTCACTTGATGAAATCATAATAAAACTGTAAAACCATATAGTGCTATGCAAGACAACATAAACTGACTCAACCAAAGCATTCCATTAGCAGACAGAAATTTTAGCTTCAGAGATACCCTAGTTTTTTTATTGGTAACATTTTTGAAAAGTTTAACTACAACCTTCCCTATTTGTCACAAATAGGATGGGTTTATCTGTGACACTGAGGCTACCAGTCACATGATATGTAGCATGAAACAGAGTAAGGTGCTAACGAAGCAAAACACCAGTCATATATTGGTCTATTTGTGCCGGTAAAATGTATTTTATCTTTATTCTGTGTAGCATTCAATTTATATGTCCTATTGTTACAAATCACATACCAGTCTTTCGGATTGGTAGGGAAAAAGTAGCCTTTAATCATTGCAAATGTAGAAACTGCATATCCCAGGATATTGGCACACCACATGAGAGGAATCCAGTTGTCAAAAATGATGGTAGGGGAGAAGTAGTGGAAGTAATAGGCATTTGCAAACCAAACCACGTGGGTAAAGATCCAAGCCTGAAGTCCATTTATTTCATACTTATTCACTATACCTAAAATATGAAGAATATATGAGTGTTTAGTGGCATTGCATTAATACAGCTTTTTATTTTAGACATATGCATACAATACATAGAAGCTTAATCAAATACTATGACCTTACTCTCCTCAGCCTCCCAATTAAATATCTTGAGATACTTACCTGAAAGTTTCATTAGACTTCACTGTAACCATCAGGCTCTGCTAGGCTGAGTTTTTTCTCTTCAAGCAGTCAAGTTACTCTCTCCCTTAAAATTGTCTAAGGTATGAAGTTACCCTTTCACATGCCAAGTTCACATCACACATTTTGTTCAAGTCCCATAGGTTTACTTCATTGCCAAATACCACCAGTAGTCCACTGCTGATTCTAAGTGCCAAAACTACCAGTCTGTATTCTTCCACTGCTGGTGCAGTGCCTGCCACATCATTAGTTTTACTAACAGCAAGAGATGGAAATTCTATAACTTATCCTAAAAGATGACATAGATTGCTTTTTATTTTCCTTTGTAGTGAACACGAGGAAGGTGAAAGCATTTATGTCCATGTTTCCTTCAGCTCCACATGGGCTATAAAGAGTAAGTACAGAAATATTATCAAAGATTGTATGGTTGGCAGGTATTTTAAGGAAGAACTTACCAGCAGGGGTGACAGCACCTTCTTGTACACCTCCTACATATCCAGGAAGAAATTTATGGCAGAAGTCAGGAAGGCATATATACAAAACCACCTAGAAGAAGGAGAATGTATTAACAGCAAAACAAGACAAAACCCCCCAAACCACTGTCCTTTTCATGCACATACCAAATATAACACGTCAGCTTCAAATAAGGATTGGATAAGCAAATACAGCACAATTTAGCTGTTGTTTAGTTATTAAACAGCTCTAAAGATGTACTTCATGTATGGCTGGCATCCCTTTTTGGTGGGGAGGCAGGACATTTGGTAACTAGATTCGTTATCCTTTTACTTTGAAGCATATCTGTATCATAACTAAGTTGCTCTCCAATTTGGAAAAAATAAGTAAAAGCAGTGATATGGTTAAGTTTGAAGATATTTTACAAATATATGTAATGTCAGTGTTCTTTTACAGCCTGTCTATAGAAAATATCACCTCTTCTGCAGTGTTAGTTTATGATTATTTATTGTGTATTAATTTAAGACAAATGGGTATTGGTCATATATAGTTGCTTTTTCTTAAAAACCACATCAAGGAATATATCACACCAGGAATATTTGTGTATATTCCCTACATATTTATTTTTTGAATGCATAAGCGGCATTTGGATTCCAAAAAGCCCGGACATGCAAGAAACATGGAAAAAGTAAATGCCACCATGACATTCCATTATCCTTCATGTAAAAGGATTCATCAAGCAGCTGTTTGAAGAAACAGCCACTACATTTAGATTTTACCTCAATAACGTACCTGGAAAGCAACCCAAAGGGCATAGATGCCAGCAGCCCTATAGGTCAGCATAGGAGTCTTGTTCCAGATGTCAGACAGATGTTTATTCCCCATTAGCAAGTCAATGAGTGGATTCATCAGAGAGCATTGGTACTGGTCACAGGACATTATGAAGTAATATACGATAAGTGGTGCAAACATAAGCAGGAAAAGGACGCTTGCCAAGGAAAACCAGTCCACCTCCCTGTAATCCGAAATAGAGCAATTTTTACCCCCTCAGTTTTCAGTTAGACTAGGGGTTTGATGAAGTCAGGCCATATTTTCAGTGGACCTCCTCGACTAACTGGATGAAAACTGAAAATGTTTTCAGGGCACTTATATTTCTTTGGGTCAAATAGGGCGTTACATATTTGACCACAATCTGTTATAAAAGTATGCTACTTGATCAGAGCAACAGAATAGATAATATCTCCTCCCCAAAAAGCAGATTATTATTACAACCTTCAATCAAATCACATATGATTGCCTATGATATGACAATCACAGGTACAAGTGGTATTCCGTTGGGAGTGGTAACAGAAACACAAGAATATTGTGCAAAGCTTTGAAATACAGAACAGGCACACCTTGGGCAGCCATGAGATGTACTTGCTCTACCACACACTGTAGTGGCAACACATATAAACACCCATGGCTGTTTCCAGCTGCAACACAGTACTAACACTTGCACAACTCCTTGAGAACAGGGATACGAGTCATAAGTCTTGCTGCAGCACAAGATGTTAGCTGGCAGTACCACAGATGGATGCCTGTTCTTCGAATCTCAGGAAATATCGAGATTAAAGTTCCGGCCTTGAAGGAACTACAAGTTTGACTGATTTTTATGATCTGCTTTTTGCAAGGATGATTGTGTTTTAACCCGAGCCATCTGGCAAGCTGTCTGTCTTAAAAATCTTCAAGGACTCTTCCTTGGCATCTGTTACTACAGCTCATTATCCATGAGCTTTCAAGAGGAGGGCAATGCAACAATCAGTTATTAATAGAGTTAAGTTTAAAAGGAATGTAGCATCTATAGAAGTCTGAACTAATTTGAAATACAATGACTAATTACAGTCATCAGCTTCTCTCACCATGCTCTTCCCCACTGGACTTGAGATGTTTGAGTATTATTTTGGGTACTTTTGTGTTTTCGTTCTTCAGAAGGTTTTTTCTCCTGCTGGGCTCCCATGATGTCCTGTATGAAAGAAAATATTCATGGTATTACTCCAGCTGGTTCTCAGTAATTCTTAGGGCTCTACAGAAAAGAAACACAAATAGAAGTTATTAAAAAACCTATCACATAGCCTTCTGATTACAAGAAATTTGGGAGAAGAGGGTAGGAAGGAAAAAAATCATTCCTACTTCCTTATGATCTGATATTTAGCAAAACGTTATCAGAACACTGATTAACACCATTAAATGTCTTCCTAGCAGGAAATTTATTTTAAGATATATTGTATAAGATCTGGCTTATTACTTACCTGTGAGGTGCAAAAGGGAAAAAAACCTGGTTTGCCACATGCTTAAAAACCTCTGAAAATAACCATCTGTAACTAATTGCCTTTCTTAATTAGAGAAATTCCTACTGTTGCAACATTACCTGTACTGGACCTTGGCATATTATGTACTTTTCCACAGACCCCTTGCTCCATATCTGTTAGCTACGTCACAAAAAAAAAGATAGCAGTTTATAATCCCATCTAAATCAGAAATCAGTGGCAACGGAAAAGGACTTAACTAGGCCACACCTAATTCTCTCTGTGGGACATGCATTACAGCTTTCTTTCGCTTTGCCCACATACTTCTTTTGTTAAAAATCATCATCCAATAACATAAATATTTGGTAATCCCTCCTCCTGCAAAAAAAAAAAATGGTCTTGTGGGACAAGATAGACTCTAAGACACAGGGAGAGTTGTAGTTTGCCATTTGGGGGGCATTTGCTAAGTTGTTAGTTTTGTACCTTTTTGGGCTTTAGTGTTTCTACTCAAACCAGAAACCAGTAGTTACTTCCACTGAAACAGAAATTATAATACAACACTGGCAGTGCCTTGAGGATACTAACAGGCCTTACTGTCCCTGCCCAGCCTGGCCCAGAGCCTGCCCTGGCCCATTTCAGCCCATCCCAGGGCCATCAATCCCTGCCCCAGTGATAATACAAGAGTACTGGTCTCCAGCTCCACCAGAGCCCTGCCTGACCATGGGTCCTGCTGATGTCCCACAGCCTGATGTCCTGGACCAGTCTCATCTCCATAGTCCTGTCTGGCCATTCTGGGTCTTTGTCTGACACTGCTTCTCCTCCCTAGGTCTGACCCTCACCCCTGTGCTGATGGGTCCTTGCCTGGCCTTGGTCTGTGCTTAACCACCACAGGACTGCCTGGCAACCAGGGAACCAGACCCCGACCTATAGATCCGCTGTTTCGCCATGAACCTGCCTGACTATCTGGACTCTTGGTTGAACCTGGCCGTAATCTCTGAGTCTTCACCGCTCACCTCAAGGAGTTTCTATGGGATAGACTGACAGGCAACCCTCTGCCTACAGCCATGTTATCCCCAACAAGCTCCCAGCCCCCTAGGGAGCAGCATTTCACATTAAGACAAAGTTAAGACTCAAACATGATCCGCCCAGCTGCAGGGATAACACACCACACTCAGATTAAAACTACATGGTATGTTACTCTGCAGCGATCTCCTCCACACAACACATTTCAACAGAAGTGCTTATTTTCAGAAAAAATCTAAAAATAACATTGCCAACCTGGTTAGGCAGCAATCCTAATCAAATAATGCAAGAAGATACATAGGTGGCAAGAGGCCTATGTTACTTACTACTACAGTTATTTACTATTTCAATTATTGTAAGTGCTACTACTCTATTGTTCAGCAGAAACATTCCAAAATACAGTCAAACTTCTGCTTCAGTTTGAGCCAGAAGTCTACATCTTCCTCAGCATCAATACTTTCACTACAAGATTTTTAAAGCAAGCAATGAAACAACCTCTAGAGGAGGTTATTGATCATGTACAAGAAATGGGAATGATAGGAGAATAATCATATCAAGATTACAGTGTGTGAGCTTACTCCAGTTATTTGTGCTGATTGTGCTTTACAACAGTAGTCCAAATTCTTACAATAAGCAGTTACAATACTAGTAAGGATTTTACCAAGATAGAAAGGCTCTTACTCAGGAATTATCAGAACTGGAAATATTTGGCTCAGATGAAACCTTTGACATCATTTAGTCCTCACTGAGAGCAAGGACAACTTACAACAGGTTGCTCAGCACCTTGCCCAATTAGATTTTGAATATTTCCAAAGATTCCACATGACTTGTCAGTCCTACTGAGAAAAAGCAGGCCTGTTTCCTAAGAGGCCCAGAAGAGAAATCCTAGGTTGAGAATTTCCACCGTGTTTAGGCTTGTAGTAGCCAAATAGCCCAGCTACTTTGCTGAGCTCAGCATACTCTATGTGAGAGCTGTGCTCAGGCTGCTGAGCACTTGTAAAAAGCCTGCCTGCAGCCAGCAGCACGTGGGATTTGGTGCTACACCATTTTGTGTAATGATACACAGAGTGTACCATTAATCCTATCAGACAACACAGAGACAGGATAATCACCCGATGACTAGTACTGGGAACTAGCTACATGAGAAGTGCTGGCATTCCTTCCCACAGCCTGCAGTTCTTCATAAACTGCTCCAGCGTGGGTCCCTCACACGGGGTGCAGTCCTTCAGGAACAGACTGCTCCAGTGCGGGTTCCCTGCATGGTCACCAGTCCTGCCAGCAAACCTGCTCTGACATGGGCTTCTCTCTCCATGGGGCCACAGGTCCTGCCAGGAGCTTGCTCCAGTGTACAGAGCAGTTCCCCTGGGGACACAACCTCCTTCAGGCATCCCCCTGCTGGTCCCTGGGGTCCTCCCCAGGCTGTAGGTAGATAGCTGCTCCACTGTTGGCTCCCGTGGGGGCCTAGCTCACCATGGTCTGCAGGGGAATCTCTGCTCCAGCACTTGGAGCACCTCCTCCCACCTTCTGCGCTGACCTTAGGGTCTGCCAAGTTGTTTCTCTCACACATTCTCACTCCTCTCTCCAGCTGAAATTGTACAGTTTGGCTCTCCCCTCCCCCCCTTCTTGAATATGTTATCCCAGAGGTGCTACCATTGTCACTCATGGGCTCAGCCTTGGTCAGTCCATCTTGGAGCTGGCTGGCATTGGCACGCAAACCCAGTATGTTTAACCAGCTTCTTAGCAAGAGCATGACACAGAGTTCACAATTCACATATCACCTGCACAGAGAGCTCCAGAGATGCACTCTTCCTCAGAGTCCAAACCTCAGGGTTTAACAATTAAGTACTGCATTACTGCTCACATTGTGTTAAACTAGTAATCACGTCAACCACACAATTCACTTGGAAGCTCTCCCAATTTGGTGCCTAAGCTGCAGATCTAACATACAATTCACAAAGTAAATGTCACATGAAGCCCTTGCAAACAACAGTAATACACGTGCTTGATGCTTTTAATCAGCATGCTCTAAAATCACTGAATGAAACCTTGATGAAGCATGGCAAAACCGCACATTTCGTCCTACAAAACCAAGGCAGACTCCTGTTCAAGAATGTATATTTTCAAGAAAAGTCCCTAGCCAACATGCGATATGCCACATAGCCCCGTGCTTTACACAGGAGAGGATCAGAGCAGCAGGCTGCTCGGGGCAGGGGGGCTCAGCATGCCCATGTAGGCAGGTAAGGCAGCACCTTTCCACACACCAGGCCCTTCATGAGACACGGGCGCTATTAGGGGTCGCACGTTAAGAACACTCTCCGGAATCAGGGAGCACTTACTGAGCTCCGTACCGGCCCTCGCCAAGAACCGGCAGCTACGCACCCACGGGCGGGCTCAGCCCGGCGGACACTACCCACTTCCCGAAAAGAGTGAGGGAGCAACTTACTTACCGCTGCAGCTCAGCATAGCCCGGCCCGGCCGGTACCACGCTTCCTATTACACCAACGGGCTCAGCTCAGCTTACCTCACCTGAGCCGCTACCCACAGCCGTTCCGCTCTCCTCAGGGAGGCCCCGCCCCCATCCCGCCGTTATGACCAATCCCCGCCGCGCTCCACTGCCCTCCACGCCACCCCATTGGTGGAGCGCGCTCAACCCATGGGCCGAGGGGATGGAGCGGGCGTGGCAGTGGGGTGCCTGCTTCACGACACCGCCCCGGAAGCGGCGGGGTCGCCATGGGCAGAGCTGTGACCGTGGCTGCCTGCGCCCTCAACCAGTGGGCCCTCGACTTTGAGGGCAACCGCGACCGTATTATTGAGTCCATTCGCCAGGCAAAGGCCAAGGGTGCGACCTTCCGCACGGGTCCCGAGCTGGAGATCACCGGCTATGGCTGTC
>JANHGB010040590.1:0-24971 GCA_026283785.1 Coracopsis vasa | reverse complement strand
CCATGGCAGGGGGGTTGGAACTAGATGATCTTAAGGTCCTTTCCAACCCTAACTATTCTATGATTCTGTGATTCTAACTGAGGAAGGTTAAAAGCTTTAAAGTACACTAGACACGATACAATAGCATGGCCTCAAAACAGGATGTAAAGACACAGGAGGCTGAGGAAGCTGGGCTTCTTATCTGCATGTTTGCCAAGAACACAATTTCCCCTTTCCCCCGATTTGTTTCTTTCCCCAATTTTTGGTCTTTTGACTGTTAAGGTTCCTGGAAATGTTTTTGTATTTATTTACATAAGTCGCACTTATTTCCTGATTTAATTTTAAATTCTAAAAAAATGAATGATCTATACACATGTAATTGTAAAACCAGATTTCTTTTGCTTTATTTCTGAAATCAGTGAGAACAAAGTCCAAAAGACAGTGGAGTGAGCTCAAGGTTTGTTAGGAACAGAAGAGTCCACAAAGAGAGAATTAGACAAAGTTTGAGAAATGCCACGTAATGTAGCATAGAAATTAAGAGAAGTTGTAATGCTTGGAATGGAATTAAAAAAAACTAAAAAAGAACTGACAAAATGAATTAAGTGAATACATTGACTAAAATCTTCCAGGTATTGGTCAATAGTTAATACCTGACAAAATGTTACCCAGAAACAACACTGATCCAGTGACTATATAGTCAGCTGGTCATAGTGGTAAAACATAATGAGTTAATTAGCACATATTAAAAAATATATATATGCTATATATAAATAGGTTAATTTCTTTAAACTGCAAGAACTACAGCTTTGAGGAGATAATGAAGGGACAGAGCCATCTCTTACTTCAGAGGAACTATCAGATCAATCTTCCATACCCTGATAGTCAACAGAAGCATATTGTCATACTTACATGGAAAAGTTCTATTGAGAAACTCAATACTGCCCTCACCTGAAACAGTAGAATGAGATAAGAGGAAGAGAAGAACGAGAAATGTAGAAACAGAAATGTGAATAAGATATGGTTAAGTCTATGAGAAATATGTTATAAAATTCACTAATAGCTCATATACATTCTTCTGTCTATAACAAAACCGTGGACAGGTAACCTTTTCCCTTTTGGCCATCCTTGGGAAAAGTTAATTACAAAATTGATTGTTATGAAACTTTTTTGAGCTAAAGTTTCTTGGGCAGTAATATAGCTAAAAAGACCTGAAAATACTCTAAAAAACCACTGCAAAGATACTTTAAGTTCATAACAAATTTCTGGCGGAAGAAGAAAGTTTTCAAACTCAACAAATGCAGAATTTCGGGGAGGTGGCTACAATGACAGTTTGTACTTTCTATCCACTGTGTTTAGATTCATCTCTTAGAAGAGCCTAAAAATTCCGAACACAAACATTAAGATGATTTAGGTTGTCTCAATCTTACACTTATCAAACTTACCTGACATATTTTTTCCCATATTTCATCACATCCTGCTTTTTCTTGAAAGCTAAGTGCCAAATCATAATTTTCAGCTTCAGACCACACAATCAAGGTATCCTTTAAAGAAAGGAAAAGTATTTAAAGGCAATGTTATTTCAGATTTTGCAAATCTGAAGAATGTTTAAAATGTAAAAATTTAAAATAAAAACAGTTTAACATCTAATTATAACAGGAGAGTAATACATTACAAATGCAATCATCATACTTTGCAAGACTTTTATAAGTTCTGAGATTCTCAGAATTACAAATATTTCTGCATAAATTAAGGAAGTTCCAGAAACATACTGAAAGGTTTAGTTAATTCAAATTACCATAATACTGCAAATCTCAAAAAGGTTGATCTAGAGTAAGTACTTCTACCTCAATGAATCCTCTGATAAAACATGGTAACAAAAGCAACCGGCTTTGGTTTTGATTTGCTTGGCTTTTTTTAATCTGTTTCAACTGGACCACATAAAACTGTACATCTTTCATAGGAACTAAATTATGATCTTTTTTTTCTTCTCATTTTTATAAGCCCCAGAAGTCACTGTGCAGAAGCACAGAACAGCTGCTTAAAAAGCAGCCCCAAGATGCCTACAAACTGTAAATGAGAACAGAAACTTGAATATGCACACAGCTAACTGCCTAAGAGTATGCATACCTATTACACTGAATCACATACACCATTTTTACACATTCCAAATTCTGAAAGGATGTTTTGCTCTAGATTTCTACAAGTTAGTTGAAACCGTGCTTAGCTATGTTTACTACCCAGACAGTTAAGCTCTCATCTACTTACTAGAATAGTTCAAGAGTTTACCAGAGCCCTCATATTGCATGCAAAAACAATATATGGAAGCAGAAGCTGATGCTGCAAACAGTGATATGGCACACTGATAAGGTATTCAATGGAGTAGTTTACAGACAGTCTGCTAAACAACTGTTAGAATAAAAAATAAACACGAAAAGAGAAGAAAATACAATCTGCATTATTTACATATCAAATCAATTTTAGTTTGTCTTTTGTCTTCCTATAACAGCTAGCTGAAATACAGCCACATCAAACATATATATGCAACTGCACTATTTTAATTAAATGCTAAAACATGCATTTACTCACTAGCACAAAACACGGTAATTTTTCTACTTATATTTCAATGCGAACCATAACCTACAGTATTTTTGCGTCATTACATATCAGTTCTGCTTACAGTGATTATTCCTAAAGGAATTACTTTTAAATATTTGCAAAAGCACCAGAAGTTGCCAGACATCGATAAAGTTTAAGACAGTTTATTAATTAGGCTTAATTTATTTCAAATATTAAAACGAACACTGAGGATAAAGAGAAATCTTACACTGAGATTTCGATATACACTTACTAGAAAACTCCTTTAACTATAGTCTAAAGAGCACAACAAGGTAGCTCCATTAGGATTCAGTCAAGCAATACAATATAATCAATTTGCCATTACCAGAGCAGCTATACTGCTTCAGAGACACTAATGGCTTTACCTTGCAAATGGCAAATAGTTTACCTTTTCCTTTTCCAAAGGGTTGAGGAAGAGGTGGTACACAGAAGAAAGGGATTTAGGAAGACCACCTCCAAAATACAAAAGGAAGAAGAAAGTCACAATTAATACTTTATTCTCTACAAGACAGGTCATGGTGCAAATACTCTGGTAATAACAGATTGACAGCGCCTAGTACTGCTGACTCCTACAGAGCCAGAAAAATAACACGCCACAAAAATTTAGAAAAGGAAGGTCCTAAAGAAAATTCTGGGGGGTTTTGTTTTTTGGGGTTTTTTAACCATCTTTTAAAAACAGGATGTCCCTTACTGCAGTATTCATTGGATCAGGTTCAAACTGTAATACATTACTCTCTGCAATTAGTGTTCATACTGCAGAAATTTTAAGGCCGCTGTCTCATCAGCTTCCCACTGAGTAGCACTTATTTAATTTTTAAAAAACCAAAACTTGACACTAAAGCTTAAGTAGACCCTAGCAGAACTTGCAACACTCCTATCTAATTACACTACCATTTAAGTAAAAGTGGTTAAATTTCTAAGCAAGCCATTTCCAAAAGAAGATTAAAATGTAATTTTTTTCTCTATAAAAACATGACTAACAAATAGAGAAATTACTAAAAGAACAAAAATAAGGACAGTGTTAATAATATTTACTGTGGTAAACTGAATAAACAAAAACTCTAAGTCTCTGAATAAAATCCAGCACAGGACCAAGACAGGTCAGTTGGTCGGTCTGTCTTTTTCTTCTGGGGACAGGAGGAATGGAGGGAGAAAGACAGGCAGAAAAAAATGAAAGGGAAGACACGAAGGTGAAGCTGCTTTTGAAAACTATAGTCACAGATATACAGATGCGCATTTGGCTATAGTATAGCAACTGTTCTTATAAACAAGATCATCTACTATCATATATGGAAATTCAGACTATTTTTTTCACCTCTACACTTTCTGATTTTTCATTTTTTTCCTTCTTTAGAAAGCAAACCAAAACCTGCTGAAATAAATTGAGCAACAAAACAGTAACACTCAAGTTCCATATATTAGTATTAGAAAAGTATTTTCCAATTGCCAATATTAAAAATTTCTAATGATTAGTTATCTGTTGTCTTATCACACCAGGATTTCATATCATAGATTCTTATCAGTGCCTCAACTGAAATCTATCCGTTGCTGCTCTCTGGATCTTTAGTAGGAGTATTTGTACATTCTTCCTTGCCTCAAAAGGCTTGTAAAGAGAACACAAAGTGAGAAAAACCACATCATTCTTGCGCAATATACAGTTCAAAGTTTAAATTCACTGTTAAATGAATGCAGTTATTAATGTAATTTAATTTCCTTAATCACACAAAGCTTTTAATCTTCAAAAAGAAGAGCATGACAAGACATATATGTAGCGAGAAGTGACTAAAGGGAATTCAAGATGTAGTTAAAGATAAAAAAAAAAAAACCATTAATAAAAATCTAGTTTCTGCTTGTTTTATTTAAAGGAATCTTTCTGTGTTTGATCTGAAATCTACTCAGTGTAATTTGAATCCACTATCTACTCTGGATCTCTCAGCTATAGAATAAGACTATCTGTTGCTTCCAAATGCCAAACATTACTTCTTGCAACTCCAAAAAGCAACAAAAATTTCTGAAGACTGCCTCTCCCATTCAGAGAGAAAACAGCAGTGTGAATAAAAACGCTTAGGAAAAGGAGCTATTGGTTAGAGAGGTAAGGAGATGAGTCTTGCACATTACCCTTCTGAGCATAAAATCTTCAATCTTGTATGATTCATAAAAGCAGTTCTGGCTCAGTTTGATCAAAAACATATCCTTTTTATCATTACATACAAAATGTTAGTCTCTAGACAAGGAACTAGATGGGATGACTAACACAAACATCTGAAATCTGTTCTTGTCTAGCTTGGCATTAAAAACAATTAAAATGTGAAACTGCAGTATTAAACCATAGCTATATTGTGTGAACTATGCCATAAGCATGGACACATTTTATTACTGAAGGCTTTTACACTGAGTGCTTTGCCAGAATCCTGGCATTCTAGCTCTTAACATTCTTAAAGATGCATTTGAGTTCTTGGCAAGATCTTTTTTAAATAGGCTGATAATCAGGAAACTATTTATATAGAGTTCACAACCTTATTCTCAGTTTGAAAATCACTTGCTGCTTCACAAAAAAAATATTTTGACAATAGTGCCAGTTGAATGGATCATCACTATCTTAGCCTATACAAAATTTGCTGTCTCCTTAAGACCATTTATATAAATTTGTGTTCTTCCACATTATTATTCATTATGACTGCTCATATATAATCAGGAGTTTTTAATTTTAAGCAAAAATTCTTACAATGGCCTCTTGTTAGAAGACCTGCGTATGTAACATTCCCGTAAAGAGGTATATATCGTCTCTACCAAAGAGATTGCACTCTTATCTGTATAAAGATATAGCCTGAGGCAAAACTTCTTCAGAATACAGCTGGGGATTCCTCTGCTGCTTGTCTCATCGTTGGCTGCATCACACCCACATGGAGCAAGTTCTTGTTGGTTAGAGGTTTGCAGGGAACCACTACTGTGTGCTACAGCTTTATTTAAGACTTCACTTCCACGAAGCTGAACTTCAAAAACACTACTGCAATAGTTTAAGCCAGAATGCAGCGGCAATTGTATTTAGATGGGTTAGGCTTAGTATCTATCATGTGATTCCCCTCACATTTTTTTGAAATTATTTCCAAAAGTCTCACTTTCCTTAACAGAAAGGTTGTTGAATACACACCATCAGTCTCAAGTTCTTGCCGTAACGCTCAGCAGACATCACACTTTTATTAGGCATTCAATCAGTTTTATTTAATTATTAGCAAGCTGATCAGCAGGTGCACTGTACAGCATTCATGCAATCTCCAAAGCAAGCCCTGGGATTTCACAATGAAGAATTTCAGAGCAACCAGTACTCAGGATTTGATTCTGCTGTAAAACTGATTTAAGCTTTCTTTCCTAATGTGGTAAAATTAAGAAAACTACAATTGTTTGACAGTGGCCTCCTACTAGTATTCACATCCAGGGAGACTATCAGTCTTCACAGCAGCTCCAAAATATTCTCTTGGCATCCCTGTGAGATTCAAGCTATTCTCAAGAAGTAGTGATTCCCAAATTACACAGGTCTTTCATAAATGTTTGCTTTCTGTCTTAAGAAGCAAATAATCGCTTCCTACTAGTCATCGAACAATTTAGGCCTGTGAAACTTTCCTGGATCCCAATGGAAGTTCAACACAGGAAGTTTGTTCCTCCCCCTCTTGGACTGCCTGACTGCAAGTCTTCCTTATCAGAGCCCTTACATTGTTTACAGCTGCAGAAACTTCCATACGTCAAGCCACCTTTCAGCATCTTGCTAGCTAAGTATTTACAATCAAAAGTATAATTTCCTAAGCAGTTTTCTGCTTCAGAAATAAACTACTGGTGCTACTCAAGATTTTTAAGTTCATTTATACAGCTATCATGTTAGGTTGCACCAGCATCTTCTGGCTATAAAATCCCATCCTAGTAATGTAATATAAAGGTTCACTTCTGCATTTGGTTTTGTGCATTTATTCACCTAAAACTGGAATATCTGAATGTTATCCCAAAACCTGGGATAACATATAAAAGCACACTCAGTCTTATGGCAGAATGTATTCTATTAACTTCTATGAAAGCTCACTAATCATACATGACTTTTTAGTTATTAATTTCATAGCTGCATTCCCATGAATCATGAAATAAAAACCAGTTTATTAGTTCTGTTACACAATGGACTCACTGGCCTAGTGATCATACCCAGAAACAGCAGAAAAATTGGATTTCACTGGAAAACATCTGAAGATAATGGAACATGTGATCATTTGAAATAGATGAACCAACCAACCCAAACCCAAGAGCAGTCACTCTCCTTGTTACTCCTCTCACTCCGCAAAACCACACGTTCTTCCTTACTATCTTAGCTACAATAGGCACAAATTTTATTGAAATAGTTTCACTGTTGGCTCACTTGTCCTGACAGCAAGGGCAGGAAGTTCATCTTCTCAGAGTATTCTGCCAGCGCCTTTTTGGATCTGTTCAAAATGTAGCTTTGTTATTAGCAAGTCTGCTCTCCATTATACAAGGATAACCACCTCTGAACTACGTAGTTAATAGAAGGTACTCTGGATGAATGTAAGTTTTGTATTCTTGTGAAGAAATGAAAAAGGGGCTGCAAAAGTAGAGAACACGAGACCCTGAAGTTTCTAGTGCAGAGGCAAGACTTTGCAGCTAGAAGCAACTCAAGTCCTCCTTATTTCAGGCACAAAAGGAAATGCAATACATATTTCATCACTGGGTTACAGGATGTACGTGGATGTATTTAAAATAAAGTTGAGAATGTAAGTCTTCACTGTTCTACAGCTAAATCACTGCCAAAGTATATTTAACATATATTTAAAAGTATATACCCCAGTCCACACCCATATCAGTTTTCTCCCTAGATAAATGCTAAGTATATAGAGTTTATTTCTCCTCTAAGGTTGCACAGAAGGAAATGTGTTGTCCTAAAATACTAATGCAATTACTCATTTTCTGAAGAACGTTCACTTCAGAACAGCACCTCTGTCACTAGCATTCTGGAATTGTGACATTTTAATACTTTAAAAAAAATCAACAATGTAAGAAACAGAGCATGAACTGAAGTGTGTGTAAACTGACTTCACCAGGGCATTACAATTAAAGTAGCTTCTACCTTTACTAGTATATTAAGAAAACAACACCAGAAGAGCTAAACTAAGTATTGTAACACAAGAAATATTAGTCCTTTTTCTGAGCCACAAGGCATTAGTTTCGCAAGATGTTTTCTTTCTAGCTTGTCTTTCTCATATGGATTCCTTTCTTCTAGTTCTAGTATAAGTAACAAGTTTGCCAGGAAGTATGCAGATCAGAGCATCCAAAAAACTTCCACTGGTCAGGTTCACAGACACATCTTTCTTCATGAACACAGCAGAATGATTCTTCATGGTGACAGAAAGACTTAATCTAATTTACCTGACTCTCTACATGTTTCATACTTTAACAAGTTATTCCAAACCTCCAGATGGTAGGTAACTCTGAGAAGACAGGGGAAGTATCTCAGGACAGTGCTGATGTATGAAAAATGAGTCCCCAAGCAGATCCCAAGATCTACCAAGTATTCTTCCTCTCCAAAGGGCAGACATTTGTATCTACCACCAATTAGATCAACATTTATGTGCACACAGAGACCTGACTAATCCACAGTAAAGGGCAGTCAATGCTTTCAACCCTGAACCCCAAGAAATCTAAAGCAGACAATCTGACAAAATGTTATGTCAGGTTCATAGGGTATGGTTTCTGTTGTTTTGTTTTAGTTTTTTGTTTATTTGGTTTGGTTGTTTGTTTGGGGGATGGTTTATTTGCTTTTCCATGAATGTCTTACACACCAAGACAAAGTGGCAGCAAGGCAAACTTGTACTCAGGGCTTCACACTATCATTCTGACAAATAATGATCTAAGCTCTGACAGTTATCATTAAAATATGCAGATGTATACCCTGACATTCCACCATTTTCGATACCAACAATTAATGAGACAATCTTTTTCACAGTGGCATTAACAGTGCAGCGTAGGTAGAAGGTTTTTTCATCAGTGGAAGAATTTCACTGTTTATTCCAAAGTTCTTCTTGAAGAAGAACTCCACTGTTTATTACACTGTTTATTATAACCCTATTATTACCTATAGGGTTCAAAGCAACTGGCATTGAAAGTTTCCCCAAGAACTTATCATACTTCTCCTTCCTTCCAACCACAAATTATATTAGTTGGTCCAATAAAAGATTGTTTCTTCTTACAAGCCTCATGTCAGCCAAGACAAAAGTCATCCAAAGACCTTATCCACTGATTCCATTAGTTCAATTAGATATCTGAAGGCCCACAAGGCACATGCTAAGTATGTCACAGTAAAAACAGATGTACTGCTATGTACCTCTTTAAAATGTAATGGAGGCTCACCCTCACAACAAAATTCCACGATAAAAGACCAGTAAGACCATAACACTGGGAAGTTACTTTGAAGTTTTAAGTCTTAGTTTCTAGAAGATTGTTCTTGAAATTTTATGAGCACAACTGGCAGGCAAACTCAAAGGTCTACTTCAGGCTGCAATTGCACTAGTAGCTTAGGTGACCTAAAGTGGCAGCCTGAAGCCAAAAAGGAAAGATTTCTCACTCTATCCATTTGTGGAACTGTGAGATGGAATTGTGTGAGGTGGCTTGAAACTTCCGCTCACAGAGACAGTTACGAGTCTTCGAAGAGGGATTTCGAGTACTGTGGTTTAGTGAGTTTAGGCAGTTCAGAGTTCTATGAGAGCAGTCGTAAAGAAGCAACTCTTCCTTTCAGCTGTTAAATTCCCAAGTTTAGCTCATATGGAATCAGGTTTAAACTCTGCACTTGCCTTTTACTAAAGGAAAAGATAAGAAGGCCTCACATAAAAGAAAATGTGCTATAAAGTAGGATTAGTACACACACCAAGAAAGATTTGGTATTTCTAAGGCTCAGAGTGGAGCCCTACATTCAATCTATATTAGTTGCTGCTTAGCTTAAATATTATGAAAAATCCACCTACAAATATAAATTCTGCCTATGCAGCATTTGAAAGCTTTAAGAACAGCAATTTTCCTTCTCCAGCACAGAACACATACAGTGCTGTTTCAAAAGGACAGATTCAAGTTTAATATTTTTATTTCAGTAACCACAGCTTCACAATCACCAGTATTGACTTGTTCAGTGCCAGGTCACACCACATGTCTGTCTCTGACTCAGAGTAGCCATGACCACAGGTGTGAAACGCTGTTGCACTCACAGGAACATGTGGTGGTTTGCACATATCTGACGATTTTATGCCTACTTTAAGTAAGCTTCACATCTGATCTGGCATAAAGCCTATTGAATTCAAGGCTCACCCCTCAATGTTTTTTCAACAGATTTGAATCAGTTAAGCAAGTTTACACTAGAACAGCACTTTTTGCCATAAAGCTGTGAAATACTCAGCATTGTTTTAGGAGTCCTAAAGCTTGAGTTACTGTATCATAGAACCATAACCTCAGGCCAGTTAGGATCACAACCAAGAGATAGTTTGCTGAGCATTTTTGCTGGTCTTGCCTTTTCTTACTCCCTGCAATTGATTTTCCACTCTGCATTGGCCTTATCAGTTGTCCAGTACAGACTACTGATGTGGTGCATTACAAATTATATCAAGGGGCTGACAGAGGTTAAATTTTTCAAGGAAGGTTATTTTAACCCAGACTGGTTCTCCTCATTCAGTTCAACATAAAATCCTACAAGCAGCTGCACAACCACTGGGACTGTCTGTGAGCAAAACTACAGTACATCTATGCTTATAATAAACTATTAAAGGTGAAGACTGAAAGGTATTTTAATACATTAACTGCACATTACCAGATTTTAGTAAGTCTGAGCTGACTAGACAGGCAACAAAATACAATCTGGTTTAACATTTCTAAACCTCTAAGGGTAATTCTCAGCATCCATGAGAGATTAACAGAAAACAAAATTCAAGACCTACAGTTCACTTCTCACCCATCTCAGCAGCTTTCTTTCAGGGCTTACAATGTATGCCTTCAATAATTGCAGAAAGGTGCAAACTAGAGGCGAGAAGCTGCTTTTGTGTATAGGGAATGCTTTGAAGCTTTAGTAACCCATATCCATCTTGAAGCAAAACTCAAAACAAAGGTAAATATGTAAATAGCTTTAAAGCCTTCTAGTCTTAAATAAAACACATTGCAAGTTCTAGTGTCTGAAATATAATTAAAAAAGCCAGGTGATACTAAATTTCTGATACTGTAATCCTCAGGAACCTCAGCTACTTTGTGATTTTCACACCTATGCTTTGCCTGTCTCTCCCAAAGCAATTTTTGATGTAAAACAGAGTGCAAGTTATATAGGTAACTTCACAAACACTGCAGAGAAATAACATGCGTACACCATGAAATGCACAAAACATTGAGAACTACTTTGTCTCCTATTTTTGGTACAAAACCATAAAATATAATTTGAAATAGAGGCAAAAAATCAAACAAACAACTACTGCTGAAGTTAAAGAACCTGCCTTCAAACGTGAAGAAAAAGCAGTGTGTTTACCTGTTGCTTCTGGTACGCAGTGTTAGGGTTAATTTTCGACTCCAGAAGAAGAGAACCTAGAAAAAAAAGTTCCACTTTACATGTGTACTATTTACATGTGTATTAAATTCCAATTTCAACATGAATCTTCTGATCACTCTTTTCACAAGTAGTAACACCCTTCCTCCCAACAATGAGCCTGTGAAACCCATATTCTACAGCTTTGTATTTTGTTTTTCCCTCAAATATATTGTTCACATAGTACAGAACATTCAAGACTGTTTTGAGGACTGGATTTTGAACCTCTTTCTTATTCAGAGTAATGATTTTTCAGAGAACATTTTTAGAGATTTTAAAATCAGCACACAGAAAGCATTATAACTGTATTTCTTATATCACCCCTAGTTGTTTTGTATGAAATTTGCTAATCATCTGGTATTTGTTCTTGAAGTTTAGCTAAAACACATTATTTTGCTGGAAAGCATATATAGAAACTAATGCTTAGAGTAGCAACCCTTGTGACAGCAGGACAGAGAAGGAAAACATCCTAGATGAGCTTTCCTGATGACTCCAATACACTAGTACTTAAGCCACAGTCCTGAGCTCTGCATTTTGGGTTTGCCTAGTGAACATCTAAAACCAGCATTCGCATTCTGTTATAATCATGTCTTATAGGCACTATTTCACTTCAATCTTACTTTCAGTTTCAAAGCCTCAGCTTCAAATACATGAAGTTTTAGAATACTATTTTCAGCTATTCACCCAGCTGACTAACTTCTACAAATCCTTTACTACCTAGAAATATTTAATAGCAGCAAATACAAATCAGAATTGTAAGAATTAAAGCAATTGATAAATTCAACATTATATTTTAACTGCTGAACACACATCTACAGACATGGGAATCCTGAAATTAGCAGAGTCTTGAACACCATGTTTAACAAAATACTTAAAAAAAAATAAATCTTGGAAGACAACGAATGAAGACATTTCATCTTCCAGGCTAGAAGGAGACACCCAAGAATGACCTCCTTACTACAATTACCACATAAGAACATCTCTTCTGCTAAACCTGATGTTTGCAGGAAAGATAAATCGAGCATTATAAGGCTTGACTTGCTTCTCATTACTACATGATTCAACTTATTCCTCACCATTTGTGATTCATAACTAGAAAAACATAAATTTGGAAATAGAAACGTAGTGAAGTGTAAAAGGTGTGCCCTACACCTAATAACTGCCCCCAACCCATCCTTCTGAAGGATCCGATGTTCCACTTGTGCAATTTGTTCTCATAAAATGTTCAACTACTCAAAAATCAGTGACTATTCTACTAGTTAGTCTAGTGAGCCTATTTTCCTACACTAAGTTTTACAGAGTCAGGCCCCTTGCTGGTATGAGACAGTCTTAGGTCTCCCTCACTTGCTTCTGTGAACCAGGCAACAGTAACAGATGTCTGTAACACAAATATATTCTTTGGAAAAAGGTTACAGAAATTCCACATACCAAAACCAAAGTTCTCCTCCATTCAAAGTCAATATCAGTACTGATTCCTAAACACAGATCGAGATGCTTAATCTTGCATTTGTCATAAGCAATTACTTTCTCTGTAGGTATTTTTCTTTTGGTACTACGCTAGAATACATTAAGACTATCCAGTCTACTTTATAAAAATACACCAACAAAATTTCATCTTCACTGACCCAATGATTATTTATAGTTAGGTAACACCTGAAAACTCACCTTAATACAAACTATGGTTTTAATAAACTCCCCCAAATTATGCAGATCTAATTATATCCTTGAATGAATTTATAAAGGTAACTGCAAAATACTGGTGCCAGAAAGCAACATTTGAAGCCATCTAATAAAGAAGAAAACACTGATTTGCAGAATTCTGTTATTTGCCACTGTAATGCAAAAAGGCACAGCTGGGTTTTTTTGTTAGTGTAACTACACCATTCTATGCTGAGAAAGGAATGTGCGTATACGGAACAACTTGCTCAAAAGAGATTACATACAGATACCCAATGCTATTTTCAAAGATATTTAGAGAAGTATTCTGAGCCAGTAGTCTTCATCAACAAATCTGCAGACTTGTTTATATATATATACACATATGGAAAAGACCTGCTGATATGGAACACTGCTCCTCTCCCATCTGTTACGTGGATCCTTCCTCAAAAGCAGAAAAGGTACAGTGTCACTCACCTTCCTACACCAGTACAAACATGTTTTTTAAATGAAAACTTCAACTCAAGAGCTGTTTTCTGCAAGATGCACAAAGAGGTTTAAGCTCTGCAATCAGTTTTGCTGCTAGCGAGTCACAGAAACCAATCCACTGAAACACAGAAAACGGCTCAAACTGAGGTCCAGGAATGCGCTCTGCATTTGCAAGAGACTATTCATCAAATGCATTTCTGAAGGGTCAAACCCAAACATTAAGGACAGGGGAGAACCAGGAGAAAAGAAACAAAAAAATTCCCCCCAACTCCCATGGGTTTGTTTGGGTAATTTTTGTTTTGGTTTGGGTTTTTTGAGGGGTAAGGGGTGGCATTTTCATAGAATCATAGAATAGTTTGGGTTGGAAGGGACCTTAAAGATCATCTAGTTCCAATTCCCTGCCATGGGTAGTGACACCTTCCACTAGACCAGGTTGCTCAAAGCCCCATCCAACGTGGCCCCGAACACTGCCAGGGACTGGCAGCCACAATTTCTCTGGGCAACCTCTGCCAGGGCCTCACCACCATCACAGTAAAGAATTTCTTCCTAGTATCCAACCTAAATCTCCCCTGTTTAAGTTTGAACCCATTCTCCTCTGTCCTGCAACTACATGTCCTTGTAAAAAGTCCCTCTTCAGACTTCTTGTAGGCCCCCTTTAGGTATTTTAACCTAAAGTAAGTACATAATCACAAATTTTTTGGTGTTGCTGTCCTATAAATGAACAAAATTAAACCTTAGATTTCGGAGCAAGGTAAAACAAAGTTAAGACAAACTTTGGCTAAGCCTTCTGCCAGTATTACAGGGTTTCTGATAAGTAGTCTAAAGAGTGAGGATGCGCGTGCCTGCCCTTTGACTAAAGTCATTAAACATGGCCTCCAAGAGGGGAGTTTACTTCGGCTTGTCAAAAAGTTTAGTTATAGGACTAGTAAGCTTCAATTAAAAGTTTAAGCCCTCAAATTAACATGACTTAGTTGAACAGAAAAGTTCATTACAGAGGTCACTTTAGGCATCTGGGCTCAGAACAAAAAAAGTGATCTGAAACTATGCAGTTAAAATCTAGAAGCTCACAGACATTTCAAGAATGAGGCAGGCCACCGCAGACTCAAATACTATGTGAGAAACAGGTAAGAAATCAAAGGCTTCCAAATACACACAGAAACTCACATAGAACGTGATTATTTGTAAGAAAAGAGTTCACTATCGCCCTATTGCAACTCCAGTAGCATACAGTGCAACTAGGAATCATACAGAGAAACTTTTCAGGGTCTTAAGTAAAAAAGTTAACAGCTGTTTAAGTGTAAAAAACCAAAACCAATTCCCTGTTTAAAAGCATAATATATCTGATCTGAAAGCAGTTTATGCTATTTCTGTACAGTAAGAGATTACTCCAAATAGCCTGCAATGATTCTTAAAGTTTAGTGCCTTGGGAGCATTAGACTTCTCAGATAACAACGTAAATCACTCAACTGCTCTCAACTCTTAAGATGGTGTTAAAAAAAAAAAAAAAACCAAAAAACCCCCAAAACACCACCAACCCAAGGAAAAAAAAAACCCAAACAAAACCAAAACCCAATTACTCCTATAGATGAAGAAAAAAAATAAAAAAAAGAAAATAAAATTGCACTCTTACTCCTCCAATTTCAAATGATCGCTTACCTTGGACTTGTCATACTGATTGTAGCTCCCTTATCTGAACGTCCTGACCCTGCCATAAAATCTCAGCCACTTGGAGAGCAGCTATGGAGCTACACCAAGTCACAGCTGCTCAATCAAATGATTGAACTATGTGCTAGCCCCAATGGTCAGCCAAATGAACCTCTGGTAATTCTGCTGTCACTCCGTGCACCGCCAAACTGGCCCTTTCACATGACTGGCGATTTCCCATCCACAGCAAGAACTCTTGCTAACATCCCCCATGACCTCCCCCACTCAGGAAACAGAGACTTTAACTTAGGCAGATCCCAAGGTTTTCAGTCAGCTTCCTGAAGTAAGTCAGTAAGAACACAGCAGCATGCACAGGATAAATCTCAGCTCTAACGCTAGGAAAAGCTGGTTTAGAAAAGGAGGAAGGAAGAAGTTTCATTGTGGAATGAGAAGGAGCTGACAAAGAAAGACAATACAAGAACACAATGGAAACATGAAGACGAATGACGTATAGCTCAGGTTCCCAGTACTTTTATGTTTCTGATAACTGGGAGGGAGAGAGGGGTAAGAGAAATCACAGTGAATTACTTCATTTAGTTAAAAAAGCATGCAAGAGAACGCACAAATTGTGCAGTACCTAAAACACTAGTCTGGTGTTACCTTTTCCCAAAACATTTGCTCACATGTGAAAATGACTATGTTTGCCTTCAAAATCAGCCTGCAAACAATTGCCACACAGAGTACACAAGATAAATCGATTTTATGAGGTGCTTACAAAAGCAAGTTAGAAAAACTAGCCTATTAATAGAGTGCACATTTACCCAGGACTGATACTACCTACTAAATTAAGAACTTAAGCTCTGTGTATTATTCAATACTCTTGAAATACGTGGATGAAGTCTAATGCGAGTATCCTATTAAATATACTTCCGTGTATTAGGTACTTTTAGTAAGTTTGAGCCAGTTCTGCTTTGAAAGAATATCTTAGCTATGCAACACAAAGTAATGACTTCATCTTTTTTAGGGATCATTTATACCAGTCTGTATTTTCTTTCTTACAGATACTCATTTACAACAAAGAAGATGGCAACAACAGCCCAATTCAGGTTCTAATCAGTCTTAACCATACATATCCCACTAAAAGTCAATAAAGGGATTTTAGTTTGAATGGGCTATTTCTTCACAAGCAGGTTATGAACTGCAGTTCTTTTGCTTTCTTTTCTAAAAAGAATTAAAAAAAAAACAACAACAAAACAAACAGGAAATTGTTTAGTGTGTAGAAGACATAACAGTTCTTAAACACAAGCACATCAACTATGTAGACAAGCAACTGTATCTACAATAAAATATACTGTAAAGATCAGCCTAAAAACGTAGTAATAACCTTCTTTTTACTTCCCTTCTCACACTGAAATGAAACTAAGTCTGTTACCATTTTGAATAATTTGTTATACTATGAAGATGGCCAAACTATAAATGCAACTTCTTCAGTGAAAAATAAAATCAAGTTATCAGTTTAACATCAGTTCAACTTTTTAAAGTATAATCAAGAAGCTACAAAATCCTGAGATTCATGCCTATCAGCAGCTCTGTTATCAAAATCCTGCTCAAAGTTTTATTCTTCCGTATCAGTTTATGATCTCTGCTGTACAGATTACTGTACGGTTTGTCAGTACTTTCTCAAACAGTAAGATGTAATGATTCTCAAGATGCTTTTCAACCTAGTTCCTATAATGACAAAGTCAAATAAAGAAAATTACAAGGTCTGTTGATAGTCACAAGCTACAACTAGATCTACAAGTCACTAGATACAGCCAGTTGTATATCTAATGAAGTAGTAAGTCATGCACTGACAGACTACTATCAAAATGATACATGCTAGATATTGCAAAGTATTTATTTTACAATCTACTCTGATCATAGCAGTCATGAAGTCACTTAACTAATAATCAAGACTAGTCCAAATATGTAGCTACAGGGGTAGATGCTACTACTCAACCCACACAATTGTCACATGCTGTTCAGAAAATATGAAGGAATTTGATAATGCATTGGTTTAAATGTATTTACAGGAAGATCTAGAACTATTGAAGGACTGAGAAATACCATTCCATAAAAAAAAGATCTCTGAAAATGCTGCTCTGTCCACTGTACTGTCTTTACTACTGTAACAAGTGTACTCTGAAAACTGTTGATAGCTTTTAGAATGTTTTGCATAATTCTTGCTACCAAAGAAAAGGGCGAGGGGGAAAAGGGGTGGGGGGGAAGGTGTTAGCCATCCAATCACCTTTCAAAAATTTATGCTAAAAAACATGATCTAAGTTTTGAACAACTCCATTCACGCGGAGATCATTTCCAGAAACATCTAAGGAAGGATACATCATAGTTATCAGTTTTGAAACTGAAGTACATTCAGCATGTAGTGATAGATCACTAGATGCCCAAATCCATTCAAGCTTTACAACATGAGCTTCAAGTATTTTGCACGCAACACACTATTCACTATGAACCAAGTGCCTAGTATGCTTGCACTTCATGGCAATCTTCCATGTCTTGCACTTGGCCTACCACGAATGAACGATGGTTAGAGCCTACTTGCTTTTACAAATCACATTAGAATTACGCAGCAAAACCTTAAGGCAACAGACACAAAACTAAGCCCAGTTCCTTTTCTGGGTAGGATGAGGAAAGCCTGTACCGTCAGACATACACACTTACCATCACTCTCTGCCCTGACTAGCAGGGACATGCCCTTGAGCCTCTCCACGTAGCAAGAGGACACATGCCCTGTGCCTCGATCGTCCCACTGGCGGTCCTCATTTAGCGTGTAAACCTTCACCCTCCGCCGGGTGTCAGTCATCCTGCTGCCTGCCACAACACAGCCACCACTCTGGCTTACAACTGCTGGAGAAGCAGGAGGCTACTCGGCGGCTAGGCCCCCCTCAAAAGGGAGCGGGAGAAGGTAGCAGCCCTACACAGGCACACCAAGCAAGCTTTTCTTACTCCTCTTCAGTGCTCCAAGGGACTCCTCATTATCGAGGGTAATAGGGTTGAGAGGGGCTCAGAGGAAAAAGGAGAATGAGAAAAGACGTGGAGATGGAAAAAGGGAGCTGCTCCAGGCACCGTCAGGCGCTGCACAAAAGACGAATAAGCCTGCGCAGAGGAGAGCCGCAGAGAGAGGCTCTTTGCAGGGTGAAGGGCAGGCAGGAGAGGCGTTAAAGAAGGGCTCCTGGAGGAGAAGCGGATCCACGGGAGTGGAAGCAGCGGTGGAGAGCAGATGGCACGGGCGGCAACGGGCAGCCAGCCCGGGGTGACAAGAGCAGGCGACCCTGGCGAGGGAAGCAGGCGGGAAGCCGGCGGGGCCGGGATGAAGCAGAAGAGGGGAGGCAGGCGGGAGAGGGGCCGCCCGCCCGGGCCTGGAGCTTAGCTCTATTGTGCAGCAGCTTCCCAGGCCCGAAGCCCCTCGCTCGCAGTCCGTCAGCGCGGGGCTCCGAGGAGCCGCTCTCCTTCCCGCCGGGGCTGGCCGGGGCCTGCAGGCACTGCCTGTCCCGGAGCAGGATGAAGCGGGCTGGCAAGCTCAGCACCTCGTCTCCCCCATGAGCTCCCGTCGCAGGCAGCGGCTTCACTCCCAGTACGACTCCGCCGCCATATTCTTCTTCCTCGTCCTCCTCCTCCTTCTCCTTCTCCCGGTCTGTGGTGGCTCAGTCTCGATTCCTCTGCGCGCCCTGCGACGTGGCTGCGCTCCAGGCACTCAGCAGCCCGGCCAGCAGAGAGGCGCTCTGTCCTGCGGAAGGGGCGAGCAGCAACGGCGCGGTGCGGCCCATCCAGCCCAGCTTCCTCCGGCTCCGCCTCAGTCACTGCGCGGCCGCCATCTTGGTTTCACCTCTCACTGGAAGCGCGGGGTCTCCCAGCCAGCGGCGGAACGGGCCGCCCGCCAGTGCTTAAAGGGGCAGCAGCCCCGAGCGAGCAGCGTATGCGTCTCTGGGCACGGCGCGCTACTGACGGCCTCACGGAGCACTTCACCGACACCACCGCGCCCAGCACTGCCCCCACGCAGCGCACTGCACTGCACTGCACTGCACTGCACTACACTGCACTGCCGGGATCGCTGCCGGAGCTCCGCGGGCGGGACACCCGTGAGACGCGGCCCGGGCCGTTACCGCGGGCCCAGGGAGGGGCTGCGCGGGGTGACAGCGCCCCCGACGGCGGAGGCTGCTCTTCCCGCGCTCTGCGCAGGGCGCTGCCGGGGCAGAGGTGACCGGTATCGCGGCGAGACGGGGACCTGCGGCAGCGGCGCATGTGCGCGGGGCGGGAATGTCAAACGCGCAGCCCCGGGTCCCACCGCAGAGGAGATGTTGGGGAGCTGTGTTCAGCCAGATTCGCGTTTGTGTGTCTGCTCTACGAGCACAACCGGGATGGTCATCTCGCAGAAGGGTGTTTTCCTTTCTTCCTTTTTTTTTCTTGTCACACATTGCTGAGTGACCCCAAAGTTAAACAGCTTCTGTCTGAGCGGCTGTTGGATCTCCATAGGCAGAGATAGGATTTAACAATCGCAGTAATAAACAGAAGCTGTCGAGTGTCTGCTTTTACCACTGCTGCCAACATCTGAACATATGTTTGACAGATTTCCCTAAAATATGCAAAAAACAGTAGTCATTTGGGACCCTACAGACACACCACTGTGTGAGTCCGCCTCATATTCTAGGTACACTACACACATGGAAGCTCATTGCAATTTATATACTCTATTAGATTGATTTATTTTTATACTTTAAAGCAAGTATTGATACTTGTTTATCAAAGTGAGTTATACCGGTGCTAGTTTGAGCCAAACCCACAGATGATGAGCTTTCACTCCAGAATTCATTACACTCACGAGGAGGCCTCCAGTCAAGCACTTTTTTCCTTTCTCCACTTTCTAGTTTGCTTGCCATGTGATGAAGTCAGTGCCCAGCTACAGAATTGGTACTTGGTTTCCCAGTGGCTCAGATAAACCACTTGGCCTTTGCTTTCAGGCCTGGCTCTTTTGCCTAAGGACTACTTAAGAACACAGATGCCTTCAGGAGTATTGTTTGGGTGCCCTTAAAGTAGCTGAAGGCATGTTGTGCTGGCTAATGCAATGAAAGCTTTGAAAAGATTTGATTGTCAGAACTGCAGGTTATGCGCCTGAATGAAGGGAAACCTCAGGCAGCACATGCACAGAAAGGCACTTGTCTCCTTTGTTTGACAACCTGTGCAGCCCTTGTGGGGACTTGCCCTTGGAAGTGCTGTGCCAGAATTTCAGGGAGTTCTGGAGATGGGTTCTTGTGACTTCGAAAAGGAATGAGGGCACTTAGAGAAACCTCCGTGGGACCATTACACTCATTTAAAATTTACAAATTGTACCCTCTTGTGGCCATCAGATTAAGCATAGACCACACTGTTAACTGCAGTTTGGTTCTGTCAGGGTTTCTTGTGAATTGAAAACAAGAAGTTCAATCAGATTTCAGTTTACATAGTTTGCTATATGAAAATTTTGGGTTCAGCTTCTCTTAATTGGCCTTGTATTATTTTGATATCAGTCTGAAAAATGCTCAGCCCAACAACAGTGCCCACTTGTCATGGTTTTATCCCAATTCTTGTTACATTTAGCAAAGTGTTTCATTTTTTTCAAACATTTCCACCCCAGTGCTTCCAAAAGAAAGGGTGGGCACTGAGGGCAACTACCCATCCTGGAAAGCAGACATGAAAGAAAAAAATCCCACTCAGTTTATTTTTCTTAAGAGTCATGAGTTAGAAGGCAAACCTGTGTCAGGTCATACCTCAATACCTTCCCTCCACTTCCAGGGGTTTGATGGACTGTGTCCAGAAGGAAATATCTTCAGGGCTTGTGAGAGGCCATTCTTAGCTGAGTTAAAAGGTTAAGCTCCTTAGTTCCTGTAAATAATAAAGGACCATGCCCTAGCAGAGGTTTTGGCCCACCAGGAATTGAGTAATAAGTAAGGAAATGGAGTACTGAATACAGTTTTAAACTTCTCATATTCACAGGAAAGTAACTGCATGTGGATCAGTGTAATAGGAATAAGCCTAAACTGGGTTTACCAAAAGGGCCTCTTGCACAACAGTCCAAGAACAAGATAACTTCTTTCATTATCTGCTTCTAATTTGGGGAAAGAAAATGACATTGTTATTATGAGATCAGACATATAACTTGGAGCTATGCATTAAAGCATTGTTAAGAGTTCCTAAAACTCCTAGCTAATTACTTTCTGACAAAAAAAAAAACCAAAACCACATACTGGGGAAACTAAGAATTTCAGACTTTATTATGTAAAGCTAACTGCTAGAATATTAGTCAGTGCTTGCCCAAGTATTTCAATATGGTTACATTCAGTATGTGCAAACAAGGTTACAATCCATACTGTATATACACACATGGATACTGGCTACGTCTTCTTGTTCCCAAGACACATGTTTTGACTTTTTCCCAAAAAAGGCTGCGGAAAATGAATGACTGAGTGGAAAGAAAAATTACACAGAAAAACTGTATCAAAGTAGGGGGAGTCTATAAAGATGTCTCTAAAGAAGTCAGGATATTGTGATCAAGAAAGAGGGGAGATTTTGAAGAATAAATTTCCAGTTGAGTGAGGAAGTGAACACAGCAGTTTGAAATAAATACATACAAGAAATAGAAAAAAGGCAAACCTAATAATCATTGCAAATTCTAAAGCATAGGAAAATGGATGAGGGCCTCAAGGGATATGAATGATTGGAAGTTTTAGGAAAGCTCAAGTTTTCTAAATGTTAACACTATTAGAGGCCTATTCGATCTAGATTTTTTAAAAATTTTTATATTGATTCAAAAAAGTAGATCTATTTAGTAAATAAATTTGTTCTATACTTGAAAGAATGCGTGATGTATTTGTATCATATGAACAATAACTAAATGCCTTCCTGGTCGTTATTAAGATAGATATTGAACAACTTTTCTTAGAGAGAAACATTTAAAGTACACAGGTCCTCAAGAACTTGAATCTACAGGAATCTTAAAGGACTGTGATCTCAGAAAGCATGAAATATATTAATTTTTAATAAAGCTTAAATTATTGCAGAAATTCTGCAAGACATGAAGACTGCAAATATTCAAATCGGACAAGTGAGAACACATAATAATAGACCAATTTATCAGACATCAATCACAGACAACAAATGCTGATACAGGATGCAGTAAGGAATTACGAGCTGGAAATACAGCAGTAACAGCTGATGCGGCTTTTTGGAAAAATCTCTGAAAAAACTGTGACTAAAAATTGTGTCTGACTCAAAGAGCCTGGAAGACTTATATGCATGGCTGAGGACAGAATAGTCAGAAACAGACAGGTTCACCTACTGAAGGCTGTGATGGAGGAGAAGGAATGGCTTAGCCTGAGGCAGCTGGGAAGGTTACTGGCAGCTGCTTCTGGCTTATTCCTGCTTTACAGGTGTCTGTGAGTTCATAAGCACCTCCCAGTCATCACTGCATTTTTAAGGCAAACAATAGCACTTAAAATTTTGAGCTGCAAACAGTTTTGATGCAAGAGATGATGGGCGACCAGCTTAGCCAGCCAGGGTGGGGGATGCCATGGTCAGCTACGGATGGCCTGGTTGTGCTCTGACTTACACCTCCAAAATGGGACCAGTCAGATACAGCCAAATACAAGGTCACACCTATGGGTATAAATAGTAAGGCAGCTCTGAAAGAAGCTCAGCTGCATAGTAAACAAGCAACCCAACACACTGTCTATATAATATCTAATATCTTTTGGTGTTATCTGATACCTTTAGGTACTTATCATAGTACCTAAAGGGGGAGGTGGAGAGGGACATTTTTTACAAGGGCATGCAGTGACAGGATAAGGGGGAATTGTTTTACACTGAAAGAGGGGAGATAGATTTCAATTTGATATAAAAAGGAAATATTTACCATGAGAGTAGTGAGGCTCTGGCACAGGTTGCCCACAGCAGTTGTGGCTGCACCATCCTTGGAAGTGTTCAAGGTCACGCTAGATGGGGCTTTGAGCAACCTGGTCTAATGGGAGGCATCCCTACCTGTAGCAGGGGGTTTGGAATAAGGTGATCTTTAAGGTCCCTCCCAAGCCAAACCATTCTATGATTCTATGAGGATTCTGTGATTCTATAGTAAGCTAGCAAGCTGTAGAAGAATGTAACTTCAGGACTAAAAAGTAGCTTTAATGCCATGTTCTATGAATCATGTTTCAGATGTCGCTGCTCAGTTTTCACATCCTGCTGCAGATTTCCTAGAAGCAGTAGCCCTATTCTTGTACCTGAACCACAAACCTGAGCCTGTGAAGGTCAGCAGTTAAAATTCTGTGACTCTTCCTCCCACATAATGTGCATACAAATCCCCTCAGCAGAAATGTCATCTCTTTTCCACCCATATTGTCATCTTAATTTTCACAGTGCTGAAAAGACACTAGTCTTGCAACCAGAGCTTCGTTTGAGAATTCTGTGCAACTGCATAGCTGTGCATAGGCTGTGTTTGTTTTGAATTCCTATATGCTTCTGGAAATGTTACACTTTAAATGTGTAGGCCTCGTCATCAAAGACTGAAGAATTTCAGAGCACTGCTGAAGCTATTGGATGCAGAGAACATGTCTGGGTCATTTATTCATCTGATAGTGAAAATTCCCCTTTTTCTGAGAGGGGAATCTAAGACACCTGAATTATGCTAGCTGTCACTATGAAATGTGTATTTTTATTTTTACATTTATTATTGTGCCTGTTGACTGTATTTGTAAACCTTTTAGGTAAGATGTTATCAAGGACTATTTTCCTTTTTTCTGTGGCAGAGTTCTGTTGCTAACTTTTGTTCCTTGCATGTTTTTCTTTTTCATTTTGTTTTTTTTTTGGAAAGGTTTCCAGTACTTTATCTGTAACTCAGACTGCAACAGGCTTCTCCTAAACCCATATGGTTAGTGGTCTTTGAGAAAATGATGGATAGAGCGGAAGGAAGTATGAGATCCATGTCGTAACTTTGTTTCCAAGAAGCTTTGAAATCCCTAAAAGTCCAGAAGAGAAAAAAATAGCCCTATTTTCCTATGATGTTTCTACCTAATCACATAAAAAAATTACTAAGCAATGCAATACTCTCATTAAAATAAATTCTTCGTTACCTTAATGCATCTTAAGGTGAGTGTGGAAACTGTTAAAGCTGTTTCCATTTGTGTAAATAGGTGGATTTAGAGCAAAAAGGGAGAAGACCAAAAATGGAGGAGAAGGGACATTGTCAGAGCCACAGCAAGACACAGAAATACATGGAT
This sequence comes from Coracopsis vasa, assembly GCA_026283785.1. Lineage (NCBI taxonomy): Eukaryota > Metazoa > Chordata > Aves > Psittaciformes > Psittacidae > Coracopsis > Coracopsis vasa. The sequence continues at coordinate 683 of JANHGB010040590.1, read as the reverse complement.
GAAGACAGGCAAATGCTCATCCCTATACATATACACAGGGCCTCCGTAGGCTGGTACTTTTGGTTATAGCAGTCATCTGGGATGACTGGACTCGGCCTGTGTAAGTTTATTATCAGGTTCCTGTACAAAAGCTGGTGAAACTAACAATACTTTTCTATATATATAAAAGTAATTAAAAAAAAAAAAAATCAGAAACCTGAAAATACCTTCTAGAAAAAAAAGAGGAATATGAGCTTTTTGAAGGAAGCATTTTAGAATCAGCCATTGTACTGACAGCACCTCAAATATAGGCTTTTTCAGTTTTAAAAGTTATGAGTCACTTCAGTATTTGTGACAATGATGGCCTTAAAAATGCAAATAATTCGAGATGCGCAGAGCAGGAACAATTGCAATATAAGTTGCAACTAGGTAATATGAGTAGCAGGCAGATGGGGACCACATCCAGCTACTAGAGAGATTACTAATTATCTGTTGGCTCTAGGATCTTCATTTTTGTCTATGAAACTAATGAAGTAGAGGTGAGAACCTGGCACCCAGTCTGTGCAGTCTGTGGATAAGCTCTGCAGTTAACAGCGGCAAGGCATTTAGGAAGGGATATGCTCGATGTCATAGAATCATAGAAGAGTTAGGGTTGGAAAGGACCTTAAGATCATCTAGTTCCAACCCCCCTGCCATGGGCAGGG
>JANHGB010040589.1:0-14954 GCA_026283785.1 Coracopsis vasa | reverse complement strand
TGCTAGTTAAATATACTCTTTCCTTGTTTAATTTCTTAATATCTTGGAACTGCAGCCCTACCATCATAGTTGACAGGAATCCAGAGACCTCATGTTGTTTATGCATTATGTTAGCATGTGATTTCATGGTAGATTCCAGCTAGGTGCAAAGCAGCAAGTGCTGGGGGGTGAGATGAGTGGATCCATAGGAAGAAACTGCTGGTGTTAGGGTCCTAGCGTTCATGGTGCATGTTTTGGGCATTTTAGTATCATTGTAGTTCTAGTCTCATCCAATGGATTTAACACCAGTTAAAGATCAGTGTGCATTGAGAGTTTCTGGGCTGCATATCTTTGATTTAGTTTCAGTGAAAGTAAATCCAGATTTCTTAATGTGAGACTGCTTCACACCATGAACTGAAGCACAATAGATGAGAATGGTTTGAAGTTTCATTAAGAAGCGTGCTCCTGGTCTGGACTGTAGCAATGATGTAGATGTTGATCTAAGTTGGGTTTGATGCAGTCCTGCATCTCTGACCCTTCAGTGAGCCATCCTATGGAGGTAAACTTGCAGAAAGGTAGCACTAAATAGTTTTCTTAAGCTGATTCAGCAGGAGTATAAATAAGTACTAATTTAAATGCAGAGCAGGGGGAAGGGACCATGGGAATGCACACAGAAGAGGGAGTGGGATCACAGCATTCTTGGGTTAAGTTGTCTTAGAAGTACAGCTTTACAGGTTTCCCACTTTGAGTTGATGATATAGCTGTATTGGACACCAGGAGAGGGTAAGTAGGAAATACTGTATATTTCCATTTGTTCAGGGTTCAGTCTGTAGGTTGCTGCTTATGCTGATGGCTACTGAAGCATGAAAGGAAGGAAAGAAACATCTTGAACAAGACTAGTGGTCACTGTGGTTTGCCTAATAGTGGTAGATGTGAGGCGCTTCTCTACTCAGTGTGAGGAAGACCAAACCCACATCTATACCCCAAAAGCATACTTTGATTTTTGGAGAACTGATTATTGTGGCCATTGTCGGTCATTGTGTAAACAAGAGAGTGAATCACAGGAGCAGATGCAGGGCAAAAGAGCTTGGCTTCAGAGCAGTGGAGGCTCTTGGCCAGGAGGGATTTGTCTTTGATTGCCAAACCCTGGTGCTCACCTTGTGCATGTCTTACCAGGAGAGCTTTGCAAGGGCAAAACTCAGGCAGGTTTGGAAGCAGGGTCTAGAATTCTAAGGGCAATGGGAGTCCACCAGGTTTCTTTATTTGAGCATATGGGTTGTCACCAGTGACTCAGGTCAGGTATCAGAGGATTAATTATGTGGTGTTGAAGTGGGAAAAAACATTCTTATAACCACTACTTATGTTTAACACTTCTGGAGGTGTTTCCATTGTTCAACGTTTAAACATCTGAACTACTTTTTCAGTGTTAAGGTTGGTCTTCAGTGGCCAAATGTATACTATGGTATTGCTATTAAAACAGCTGGAACACTTATATCTCACAAATCGTAGGAATGTTTCTGGGGGAGAATAATTGGAAGGGGCTTTCTTCTTCAGACCAACATCTGATTTTGAGATAGTCGTGAAGAAAAGTATGATAGTTACAAGGACAAGATTGTATCTTCTGTTGTCTTTTGTGTCCACCTTAAGCTTGCTATCTGCTAGAAAACTAAACACCTTAGTAAAAATTAAATTTCTTAGTAACTCTATGTATTCATACATAATAGCACAAATGTTAGATTGGTTTTATAGGAGTCTAAACCGTAGGGTTTTTTTGTGATGGAAATAACAGTACTAATAAAGTTTGGTTTGGGCATTTAGCAACTGTCTGTTATGATAAATTGGAAAAGCAAAATCTCAGTTTCTAGTGTAACTGCAGTTCTGCTGGCAAGATGCTTCTGGAGGCCACACAACTTTCCAGAGTTCATGTTCCAATAAATGACTTTGAATATGAACTGACCTAAAACATCCCTGAAGAGACCTTTATAGAGCATGGCATGCACCTCAAGCTCCTCTTGCTGCTTAATGTTGGACTCTGTCCTTCCAGGTCTGCAGCAAGTTTCAGCAAGGCTTCTTGAATAGCTTGAGAGTTATATGCAGGGATTTCAGTTGTATCTCATTTTTTTTTTTTTAATAAGCTATTAAATATGGGTTTTCATGGGATTTATTTTGTATCTGGTTTGTATCTTTTTCTGGCTACCACAGAAAGGTCACCGGATTCTGATAGTATTGTAATATCCTAAACAAAGTACCAGGAATGTGAAATTGTGCTCTTTGCTGGATGAGTCTCTGACAATTGGTTATTCTTACTGAAGGCACAGGCGTACTAGGATTTCACTATGTTTCTGCTTTTCCTTCATTTATTTATAGATTTATTTTTGGAGGGCTCCAGAGAGCCTTAGTTACCTATAACAACCACCTTCAGAAAGAGTCTGAGTGGCTGAAGACTTCCTTTGTTTAAAATCAGTGAAGGTGGGTGTTACTCAGCCATGCTTATCAGGAGGCTTGCCCTCTGCTTTGGCATGGGGATGTGATTGGCAGAAAAGCCGGTTATGTCAGTTTTGGAGAAGCAGAGTCCACCTGTGCCAGCAGTGACTGAATGCCTTGTGCAGGCAGCGTTGCTGTGTTGGCTAACAGTGGGAGCTGTTCTGCCAAGGAGGCAGTTCTGTTCTGTTAGGATGCTTTTTGTCTTTGCCATGGGGAACAGCGTAGTCTGTAGTTGTTGACAGGGCTGACTGCCTTTGATGTGTTTGTTCTGCTTTATTTTTTAATTAGTCAAGTTGTCATCTTATTCAAAACCTTGAGCTGAACAGACCGCTCCCATAAAGCAGGCTATAACCACATTTCTCTGAAGGATGTCCCATCAGTACTTTTTTACTTAACACTGCTGATTTAATATCAATCCCCTTCCCCTGAAAATGGGTCAAAACCTTCAAAAATCACTGTCTGGGAAGTTTTCTGGTTATGTTGGAAAGCTCTGATGGCTGGATGGCAGAAAGTTATATCTTTGGCTCAAATCAGTCACATAATTGCTAAGGCTGGAAGGCATCTTTGAGATGATCTTGTCCAACTCTCCTCTAGGAGCAGTCAGCTACAGCAGGTAGCTCAGGACCGTGTCGAGTTGGGTTTTGAGCATCTCTAAGACTATGCGGCCCCTCAGGACAGACTGTTCCATTGTTGGATCACACTCTGTGTGTATTTGTGTGTGTGTGTGTGTGTGTGTGTATACACACACATATACATATACTTAAGTGAAGTTTGCTCTGTTTCAGCTAGTGCCTTCTGCTTCTCATGCTTTTGCTGGGCAGTGCTCAGTCTTCTCCGCTCCTTTATCAACAAGATCACTTTGATCCTTCTCCCAGCCCTTTCACCCTTTCCTTTCATAAAGATACTCTAGTCTGTTAGTCATCTTTGTGACCCTTTGTGGGGCTCACTTCAGTATGTTTGTCTGTCTTTTCCTGAGGAGCCCAGAACAGGACCCAGCACTCCAGGTGGGTCTCACCAGAGCTGAGCAGAGGGGGAGGATCCCCTCCCTTGACATGCTGGTGGTGGTTGTACTCCTAATGCAGCCCAAGATGCTGTTGGCTGCCTTTTCCTGCAAGGGTGCATTGCTGGCTCATGTCCACCAGGTGCTTCTATGCCAAACTGCTTTCCAGCCAAGCAATCCACAGCCAGTACTGGTGCATGGGGTTGTTCCTCCCCAGGGGCAGGACTTGGTATTTCACTTTGAACTTCATGAGGTTCCTGTTGGCCCATTTGCTCAGCCTTTTGAGGTCCTTCTGAATGGCAGCACACCCATCTGCTCTGTCAGCCACTCTATTTTTTTAATCATCTGCAGACTTGCTGAGGATGCATCCAGTCCCCTCATCCAAGTCATTGATAAAGATATTGAACAACTCAGCACTGACTCCTGGGACACAGCTCTGGTGACTCGCTTCAGCTGGACTGAGTGTCATTGATCACAACCCTTTGAGCCTAGCATTTTGGACAGTTTTCAGTCCATTTCACTTTACACTTATCTGGCCTGTACTCCATCAGTTTGTATATGAGAATGTTATGGGAGACGCCATCCCCTGCTTTCTCATTCATCCAGTGAAGTAGTGATTTCATTGTGGAAGTCTGTCAGGTTGGTCAGGCATGATTTTCGCTTCATATATCTTTGCTGATTCTCAGCATCACCACGCTGGTACTCTTGGGTGGCACTGGCCCAGCTGTCTCTGTCTCATTGAACAGAGCTTCCAGCACCTTGACTGCTACAAGGGCACTGGATGTAGTGGTCCTGTGTTTCTAAATATGTTCTGTCAGGTCTTCATCTGTTACAATCTATTTTCTACAATACCCTAATTGACCTGACTCTGGTTTGATTTGTGTGTGTTTGGTTGTTGGTTGGTTTTGTTTCCTTTCCTCTTCCTTTGATTGGAAGCATGTGCCAGGTGCTGTCTTATATTTATATTTGAATTCTTGCCAAAACAAGATTGTCACTTGCTAGAGATCTAGGATAAAGACAAAAGAGACAAAGGAAGTGGTTTGGGATGACCCATGCTGCCTGTAAAAAAACTGGTAGAATGTTGTCTTCCTCAGGTGAGTTTTGATCCTGCTGGCTGTGCAAGCAAAGCATGGTTAACTTCTCAGTGTTCATACTCAAGGTTGAGAAGATTATTTTCTATCCAGTACTTGGTCATTATAGACTTTTAAGCCACAGATAACGGATCTGAATTCAGTTTGAAATTGAGAAAGCTGTGTAAAAAGCGGAGGGGAGGTAAGATAGGTGTGTTTGGTAATTTGTGTTGCTGAAGTTTTCTGCTGCACCTTCAACCAGTTGAGACATTCTGATTTTCTGAATGTTTTGACCAGTTTATATTACTGCAGTCCAACTTACTGCTGAATGATTTTAGTGTCACATCTGTTCTTGAGTAAAACTTTTAAGCGAGAACTTGAAGCATTCAGAGGTATAATTCAGGAGCATTCAGAACTACTTCAAGAATTCGGATGTATAAACTGTGGACTGCCACGATTCCTAATTATTCTTATTATAAGGAGTATGATTCCTTAGAAACAATTTCTGTCACCACTGGGCACTGTTTTCACTTGGGTAAATATTATACTTGAAGACCTTTCAGAGGCTTATTTAATCTGGACTGTTTTGGTACTAGAATGGTTTTTTGCCTGTCACACTGCAGTCCAAATTACCTGGACAGTTAATTCAGTGCTGCTTGCTAAAACTTGTAAGTGTTCCTCTTGAGGACCACAAAGTAGTGAGATGTGTAGTTTCTTGCTGTTTCTATTACCGCATTGTAAAAAAGTACAGGATGAAACTATCCTGACATTCCCCATGACCCTTCCAATTTACAGGTGAGACAACAAAGTTTAGATCTGTTTTGTATGTGTGTCCATGAGAGTGAGGACTGTATTGAGTAGCGCTGATGAGAGGAAATCCAGAACCTAAATTTCAAACATAAAAAGCTGATATTAATTTACTGCTGCTTGTCTTTGGAATGCAAAGAAACATAGATGATGACTGGGAGGTTCTTGAGATCCTCCTTTTGCTGTTGGCATGACCAAGTTAATGTCTTACAGTCAGCAAAGATAACGTGACCAAAATGAATGTGTTGTGCATTTCAAGCACAAATATAGAAATGTTCCTCCGAGAAAATAAAAGGAGCTTTCAAAATAATTAGTTCATGTTGACATAGTGTGGGTATGGTTGCCTACTGCTTCTGTGGAAAAAGAACCAGGTGTTTGGCAGTTTGAGTCATAGTCTGCAATGCTGTAAGCATTTACCATGACTGACAATGTGTTCTGAGCCATTTTCCATGTTTTAATTTGTAAAACTGTCCGTAGTGTGATACTGAAATATGCTTAAAACCAGAGTTTATCATGAGACAAATATGTAACATGGTGATTTCTTGCATTTTTATGCATTTGTAGGTTTCTAAAATGCTTGGGTTGAGTTGGTTAGAAGATGACATTTTTATTTCCAGACTGTAAGTGATGAATGACTGTTGTCTTTATGATCTGTGGCTGCCAGAATTTTCTATCTAGGTGATATTTCATGTCAGCAACTCCAAAGACAGTGCAGAAGCAAGACAAAACTACTATGCTTGCTGCAGGCAGTAATGGGGAAATCATGCTTTGAAGTAAGCTCAGAGAATACATTTGGCAAGAATAAACGTATGCACTGCAAGAAGCAAATATATACAGTACAAAAAGCGTGTGTTAGGGAGTTCCGCAGCGTGTATCATGAGCAGATATCTGGTGATGATTTCTGTTCGTGATGAAGAAAAATTTTCTTTCTTAAAGGAAAAAATCAAAACTAAGCCTTCATGTTTATATTCAACTGGCTCCTTTGTCAAAGGATGAATTCAGAAAATAGTTTGCCAGAGAAATTGTTCTGGCTTCTCTTATATTCATGGCACCATGATGTAGTTCTTTTGTTTTCTTACTGAGGGTTTTCTGACTTCATCTGTTGGCAGCAGGGGGATAAAGGATATATCACAACATGCATGCAGCAACACTTTTGATCAAAACTGTTCACAGATCAGAATTATACATGGATTTAATGGAGCTGTAAGTTCAGTACCAGGAAATAATACTTTATCCCATTTCCTTAATTTGTGAATTAATTCTTGGATATTATTATGCACTTATAGAATAAAGAGTAACCTGGGAAAAAGTTTTTATTACCATTCAGGATTTCTGTCTTTTAACCATGTTGTGCTCTCATCTTTGCATGCTTGTTGTGATGTGCAGAGCAGAGGGAGGTTTCAGTGAGCACAGTGTTATGCTTGATAGTGCCTGGCTATCCTAACTGGATTTTAGTGAGGGAAGATAATTTGATTGCTGCAGGTCCGTGGAAATTTCTGGCATAAACAGAATTTCTTGATGAACAAACGAGCCTTTATTGCCAAATGAGACTTAAGCTGTCAGTAAGCAACTCTCATGGATTTTGTGCAACAGATGGACAAGTATGTAAATATATTGCTATGTTCCTCTGGGTAAACTTTCTTATATCAAAATCCAAGTTTGCTTGCTTATTCTTTTTTCATTCAAAACCAGATAAATCTGAAGGAGGGTGCCTTTTACATGTGTGTGCAATTTAAATTGTATGATACTGTCAATTGGACACCTTCGGGCTATGTTACATTTCTTGGTTCAATCAGGCAAAACTATTCTGTGTACAGCAATCAGTTTTTTGCAGATATAGTAGCAGTTGCAAGTATAAGAATTAAAAAAAAACATTGCATATATGTACCATACGTGCACAGTTTGAACCTTTCTCCTTCCTTGGCCCCAGATATGCATTGAGTAACAAATGATTGCCCTGTGGGCAGTGATTCATAATTGGTAAATCTTAGGCTGGAACTTAGGCGGCAGGGCAAAAAAACCTACTGCTAGCAATCCTTTCCACCACACATGTCCAAAATCCTACCCACCACCATCAACATATGACCCGCTGTCATATTCCTAAATTTACTTTATTTGAACAGGCGACTGTCCAGTTTTCTTCCCCTCTCCAAAATTGCTTGGAACACTACAATTCCCAAATGAGTGGTGCTGCAATGGAAGCACTTGTTCTTAGCATTTGTTGCTAGGTCTGCCTTTCTGTACATGCATGACTTTCAAGTTGCATTTCCATGTCTGAGTTGCATTCATTGTGGGTTTTTTTTTTCTTTTTAGTGGACTATATTGTGGAATATGACTATGATGCAGTGCATGATGATGAGTTAACAATTCGAGTTGGGGAAATCATCAGGAATGTGAAAAAGCTGGAAGAAGAAGGATGGTTAGAAGGGGAGCTAAATGGCAAAAGGGGCATGTTCCCTGACAATTTTGTGAAGGTGAGTTTTCTGTATTGACTTGTTTTTACTGTGACTGTACAGCAGGCTAGTTACTACTGAAACTATGTTGAAATGGATAGCACACACATCAGTTGTATTTGTAACAAGATGATTTTTTTAACTGGATGACCTTTTAAATTATTACCTTTTTTAATATGGTTTTTCATACTAAAGAAACCAAAAACATACAGCTATTTTTGTTTAAGTTTGCTGTTCTCATTCACTTCAGCATTTCTTTTGGTCTGTACCCTTGCGCTGTATGTTCTGTCTCCCTCCTGCTGCAGTGCGCTAAGAGTTCTCTGTAGCCATAGTTACCTGCTTTAGTGAGATGAACTGATTAAGAAACCAAAACCACAAAAAACCTCCAAGCCTACCCTTGCAGAAGACAGGCAGTAATGAGGGAGTTGGGAAAGTGGGGTCACAGCCCAGTCATCTCAGCTATAATGAAAAACTACATCCTCGGGCTATAGTTGTGTGGGTACTTCAGCCTGGATTAAGCTGCTTTGTTTGAAGGAGCAATTCTGCTCTGCTCTGGACTCCCCATTGCTGGCACTGCCTATTTGTGATCATGCAAAGGGACAGGGCAGGGAATGTACCCAACTGAAAGGTAACTATGTAATCAGGTTGGCTTTCAACTTGTTTGGTTTCTTGGCTGGGCTCTCCATTTGTCAGCAGCAAGTATTTGAAACAGGAAGGGTGAAGTAAGTGCTGTGCTGGGTTGTAGCACTGTTGTGTCTTTGGGTTAATCATCATCTTACTGAAGACAAGCCTCTTCTCTGGGAGCTCTGTCTCGGCGCCGTGTAACAAACTCTACACCAATTTTTCTGCTGTGAGATATTGCTTCTCTAACCTTTTATTTAACCTTTTATATTTATTCTGTGTTTGTGTTCTAGTTTTAATTGAAATTCTTGTTTGTATTGTCCAAGTTTTTTCCTGTTTTCTCTGCAGATTTTCTGAATGTAATATTGAGTTATGCACCTATTTATTAGTTACTTACAATGAAGAAGCTTGCAAAGCAACTAGTTGTGCTATTCTACTCTGAAATTCAGTCTGCTGAGCTGCAGATATTTTCCTCATCTAAGCTATGCAAGTGTTATAGAGATGTTAGGTTTTGCTTCTTTATGCTTCCTGACCTTTTTAGAAGCTTCCAAGGATTCCTTAGTGTAGCTTCCAGAAAATCAAAGAGAATTTAGATACTTCTGTTTCTTTTAAATGAAACTAATTCTTTGCAAAATAGAATTATCTGATGGATCTGCGATCTTTTCATATTGTTAAACCTAAGGGAAAGTCAGTCCAGTGCTATAAACACTTCTTTACACCATATACATTAAATTATGTATAATTTCATGTTCATCTGCCTGAAAAAGCAAATTAGTCATTTTTTATTTAGTGCAGAGAAATTTAAGTATCTACCTTTTATAACTGATGGGAATAATCTAGTTGTTCTCACGGTCTATTACCAAGGAGAATTTTTATGAATGCTTTTAACTTGTCTAATTTTTTTTATGTGGTTCATAGTTTAGTTCAAAATCCATTTTGTGTTTGAGTCCTGTATAAATAGTAATTTTACCTTAAGTGGTGTTTCAATGATTACTGTGTTGATGATATATTTAATTAGCACTCAAGTGCCATAAGGGAAGAAAGCATCCAACATGGCTCTTCCCTGGTTCTTGTGTCATAAAGATGGTCTGCTTGGTACTGAACAACTAAGAAGGGTCAGTTGTGGCTTGTTTCCATGTTAAATACTAAACTTGTTGGGTGCTTTCTTGCCCTGTTGCAGCTGTGGCTTTTAAATTATTTGCATCCTGAAAAGTCTTCATGCACCTCAGCTCCAGGTATTTTTAACTGCACAGCTGTTCAGTGTGTGTATGGCATGCTTGGATATCCTGAATTACAGGGGGCAGTTAGTTTTCTAGGTGGCATAGGGATTTCGAAAAGTGGAAAGGAAATTGTGTAGAATAAAATTATCTCTTTTGTTTCATGACAGCAGGGGATAACTTACCTTCTTAGTGTGGAGTTAAGTGCTGTTATGAGGCTGATTTTGGGAACTTTTAGGATGGTATGCATAGGCTGGAAGGCTGTCATGAAGTGATGATACGATGGGAAAGTATTAATTGTTAGGGAAGTTATAGTTGTGGTTTTCTTCATGGCCAATTTGATTATAGTTTCTTCTTAAAACTAAACTTACAGGTAGTGATAGTTTGAGAGAACATTTCTGGGGAAGTGGGGTTTTTCTGCCTCCCCCCTCAAATGAGGTCACTTTGTGGTGCTCTAGGTTGTTGAATGGCCAGGATCTATGAAACACCACTATGACCAGACTGGTGCTAATACCAGGCCTCAACAACTGAACTCAAATGCTTCAGCTTGGCCAGGTGCAGTGTTAACACCTACAGGTTGTGGGTGAAGTTCAGGAAGAATGTTAAAATAAGCTGAAGCAAGGTTGTACTTTGGTTTTGTGAACGAGAAAAATTCCTTGAGAACTGGATTTACTCATTTGCTGCCTTACCCAGTAGCTCAGCATCACCAGGTGGTGGTGGCCTCTACGTGCTTCTGAGCTTTCTGCAAGAAAGGATGTCTTGCCTGTTGAAGGAACAGCTCCTGCAAGGGCTTGCAGGGTTAAGAGTAGAGAAGTGTAGCAAGTTCATTGGGAGGGGTAATGACAGGAAGGATGCGGAAGAAGAACAAATATTGCTAATTTCTCATGACGCACAGGACAGGGAAAGGAGACTAAGGATCTGAAAGGTGCAGTGAGGTGGAAAGATCTGGAACAACACTAGGCTGCAAGGACTGGGGGAAACTTGGGTGCGTGGGGTAGATATCTTGGGTCAGGTCAGCAGAAATGTGGCTAGAAAGAGCAAATTGCTCTGGATAGAACTAAAAGTTGTACCAAGGTTTGCATATTTGGATGGAAATCTCTCAGAATGTACTTGAATATTTATTCCTTACTAAAAGAATCTTCTTATTCTCTTGTTATGAGTATAATTTCATGCATTAGATGGAGATCTGTCCTGAATTCATTATATGGATCAGTTTGGGGGTTCTGTGGTATATATATGCTGGTTTGCTAAGAATTGAACTGAGGCCAGAGTATAACCTCTCCTTGCAGAATTTGGATGGTAAATTATAATCTGTACTGATCTGAAAGAGATTAGCATTTGAAGCTGAAAGCACGTGTTATCCACTAGATCTGCCTGGCTTCTCATGTACAAAATAGTTAAAAGCATAACAAATATATGACAGATTAAATAAGGTGAAGACTGACATGTTTTGTTTTTGAAGTGATAGATGTTTTTAGAGAAGATAAATGAGTTCTATAAAAGAAGGCTTTGATTTTCATCAGACAACTGTAGGAGAATTGGGGGGTGTGGATGAGGGGAGAGGTGCTAATTCCAGCTAGTTTGGTTTTCACTCATTTTATTAGTTTCTCTTCATCCTGTCTGAGAGCACGAAAAGAGCTTGTTGCCTTTGTGGTAAGATGCAGACTGTCCTTAGCTGTCAGGCAGCTGTTTCTTGCCTATTTGAAGGTCAACAGGAGGATTATCACTTCACGCTGCCTGGGTGCGTTGAGTGCCCCAGATTCAGACTCTGCCTCTGTTTCCTCTTTCCGAGTCTGCTAATACATAGGATTTACTGACATTTTGCACTACTTTTCATACTTTGACTTTTGCATGCTTTGACAAATATGTCTTTTCTGTTTGAACAAGTGCTGTCAACTTCATTTGGAATTGTTAGTCGTGCAGGAAATACCTTTTGATTATGTCTGTCTCTTTCTCAAGTCTTCCAAATATTGCAGAATAGTTGCATGTAGTGGTAGCAGGTTTATGTTTTGTGTAGTCATAGCAATTGGGTCTTTGCTGTTAAAAGTGTAGCAAAGACGCTGACACTGTTTTCAAATGAGTTAATTTGTTGCACCTGCAAGTAGGGGAGCTAAGCACTCTTATGACTTTGAAATACTCAAATGCAGAAGTGAATGTATGGAAGTTTCCTGTGGATGCTGCTGTGATGCTTGGCACCTTATAACATCTGCTGCTAAGTTTTTGGTTGGAGTTTTTTTGGCTTCTACCCAAACTTTTTGCCCATTGGCAGTGAGATCCTGAAGAAGGATCAGAGCTTGGCAGTGCCTGGTTCCTTGTACCTGCTGGGACCCAGGATTTTCTGCAAGCTCATCACCTGTTGGCTTAACCAGCATCCTGAGATTGTCTGTCCCAAAAGGTGCAGTTCTTGGTGCTGACTTCCAATTGCACTGTTTTGCATTAGAAGAAAGAGAACAGGTGGACTCAATTCAGGGGAACCCCATAAAGCCCCCAAAACATCCTCAGATACTAGAGTGACAATGCCTTGGATGGAGAGCAGGAATATTGTAAAGGCTGGGAGAGAAGTTGGGGTGGGATGTCCACAGCAGTTCTGAAACCAGAGCTCAGGGGTGGTGGTAAAGCTTGTACCGACTGTGTAGCTGAAAACAAGTAGGTAACAAAAAAAAAAAAAAAAAAAGGAAGTACAAGCAATTACACTGCCTACTTGTGAAGCTGATTTCCTTGAATTTACTTTTCAGCAGTAGGCCTTTTAAAGATTTTCTGCCTGTAACGCAGTGTTGGATTTGGGGTGCATGAATATCCAATTCTATTAACCAAGCCTGATTTGAAATTTTCTCTTTGAACTATGTGCATATGTGCTTTTAGTGGGGTTGAAATATTTGAACTAGAGTTCTTGTTCCTGACACTATTATCACCATTTTTTTTCCTCTTCCTGTATGGGCAATTTAAAATCAACAACTTAATAAATTCTTGAAAAGAATTAGCAGTGGAAACCTAGCAAGATTGTATTGTTTTCTTTGAGAGTGGCTTTTCCTTCCTAAAATTCATCACAGCATGGAATGTGCATACACACATTCATCTCCATTATATGCTAGAGTAGCACAATAACACTGTTAGGTTGAATGTGTGAGCTTTTTGGAGATATGACAGTATGTGGGATATGGAAGGCTTTTTGGTTTTGGATTCTTTTGTTTTTTTCTTTTTTGTTTCTATTTTCTTGATTGTTTATGTATTTATTTGAGTAGCTCTGTTCACCTTCCAGCCAACTATTGTGTTAATCAGCTGAAAGTGATGATTTGGTGTTTATCCTTCTGTTCATTTCTGAAGTTTTTGTCCATACATAGCTGAGAATGTTATCACTAAACTTCCTTGTTTAATTTTATTCATTGCTATATTAGTTTTGTAACTAGCTAAACTGTGAGTAATACAGCTTTTCACGGTAGGAAAACCAGTTCTACGATGAGCTCAAGGCAGTAACTTGAAGGAGGGAGGAGCAGTGGGTAGATTAATTAGTAGCTTTCATCAGTTAAGGTAGAAAAGCTTGCTGGGGTTTGGGGGCACCTTGATGAGCAAACTGGATACTTCAACAAGTGTGTCTGGGAAACTCTTCATCTGCCTGCTCAGCCGAGGATGTGTCTGTTCTAGAGCTGGTTCAGAGAAAACTTTTTGCCTGTGCAGGTGTGTGCAGCTGCTCCCACTTAGCTCAGCGCCCAGCCTTGGTCCTCCTCAGGTTAACATGTGAACTTTGCTCGCTGTGACATTTTTCTTCCTCCCCCAGAATAAAAAAGCTCTGCAACACTGGGTGTGTTCGAGCAAATATGTCCCTGGAAGTGGTAAGCTTGCTTTATTTTTCTGTATGTTCTTAACAGCAAATATCATAAGCAGACTTCGAGTTTCAGGGTAATGAACGTGAACAGCAATGAAAATGTGAAAGTTGTGGCTGCAGTATAAGTTTTAGATTTTATTTACTATACTGTGTGAATCCTTGGCCTTAGAGTTGGTCGTGTAATAAAATTACTTGGGTTTGGTTTAGCTTATCTACCCTTCTGTAGTGTATGGAGACCCTTAAGGTTTGGAGACCACTATGATGCTTGCATGAAGTTCTTTTAAAAAGGGTGATTTTATTTTAAGGGGTACTTTCTTGTTCAACTTCCTGGTCTCTGTGTTTGTCTGTGTGAACAAAACAAAAACCAATCCCCTTTTCCTTCCCTTAAAAGCCTCCCTACACCAGGACTAGGTATTAGCACTGCCAACCTACCTTCTTAAGCCTGTGTCTTTCTTTGCTGCCTCCTTCCTATATTCTTGCTGGTGGGATGCTGTTAAGCACTGAGCATGCTGTGAGCTGGAGAGAGTAGTTTTGGCTGAAAACTCCTTCTAGCATAGCGCCTTCTGTAATTCCTTTTCTGGGTGAGGTCAATTTTCTATTTTTGAACTTTAAACAGGAATCATGGTGTTGGGAGGGATTGTGGGTGGGACAGTGTCACTCTCCTCTCTTCTGGGTTGTTCTGAATGTTGCTATAGCATGTAATTGTGCCTAAGCTTTTAAATAATGTATATAAGATAAGCCGTACACATCTAGTTTGAAGTAATTGGGATGTCTGTAACATGGAATAAAACACACATCTGTGTCCAGAACTTTGGGGTTTGTTCCTCTGCTAGGTGTCCTGGCTGAAGTTTTTGCATATAGGTAAAGTTTGGAGAAAATTAGATATGCATTTATTTATCAATTACTGTCAGTCAAACGATAGTTTATACAGCTTTTTCCATTGCTTTGTTGTTGTTCTGAGGAAAGCTTAATCACAGTGACTTGCATAAGGTGGTGAGATTGAGGAGCTTGAAGGTGTCATTGGCTTCCCAGGGAGAGGTAGGCAGCCCTGCTGGTAAGAAGGTAACACTTGCTTCAAAGCTGCCAGTTCTTGTTTTTCAGAAACAAAGATAACATGCAAGATTGAAAGCCATATTAACCAATTTTGGTTTCAGTGCTGAATATATGAGAGAAATTATGAGTGTAAGGTGGCTCTTTTTCCTGTCAAGAAATGAAGCTGAGTGTTCAGGCTGGTGCTTTAAGATGTGTTGCTGATAGGATGGTGCAAATAATTGTTCCTTCTGGCTTTTGGAGAAAATAGTGCCACTGCAGAGTGTGTTATCAGGGGGTGCCATGTGGGTTTGCCTGAGCTGCTTCTGCTAATCCCATCCATTGGTACATGCCTGGGATTTGCGAGAATGGTGGTAATGATTCCTGTGCTTGTGGGGCAAGAGACAGATCTCTACTAGCCAGCTATTTTGTCCTGAATAAACAAGGAAACGGCTTTCTTCCAATCGGAAT